>WTSP01005436.1:0-18304 GCA_025331215.1 Actenoides lindsayi | reverse complement strand
GGATGTGAGTAGCGAGGACACGAGAAGGTGTGCGAGCGCCGGGGGGGGAGGGGGGGGGGGGGGGGGGGGGGGGGGGGGGGGGGTGGGGGGGGGGGGAGAATCCATTAAGGCTATCTGAATTATATAATGGGAAAAAGTCTGCTTTTTATTACATATGCTACCCTTAGGCTGAGCTAAATTGCTACTTTCATAGCTCAGCTGAGGGTGGTTACTTGAGCTTTTTGCACTCCACTGATTTTTTTTCCTGAATGCTTCAGAGACAATGTTAATGTCATTTTCTGAGTCAAGCAAACCAAGAGAATATCATTGCATAGGAAAATACGAGAGTATTTTATTCCTTTGGAAATTTAGACTGGTGGCATCTTGAGTATTTTGACTTGGATGCCAAGTCCCCGTGAAAAGATCGAGAGCTGGGAGCTGGCAGTAGCACATGGATCTTGCAGCTGTCCACCCCAGGGAGTCAGTCTGCTGCTGTTCTTGTGGTGGAAGGTGTGCTGTGTCCTCTTCCTCCCCATCCCTGCCTATTCTGTTGGTTTATCTGTTGCTGATCCACGCAGGAAATAGCCGGGTTTGTTTGTGAAAGGCTCTGCATGGACAGCCCAGCTAGGGAACTCTCAGTGCAAACACACTCATCAGACAAATGAAGTAATCTTGGAGAGTGACAAAGGTGAGACACCTGGGGACACTGATTGCCATCAGCTTTCCCTGGGCTCAGGATGTTTAAGATCACTTATCCCACAGGGAGGTTCTCAGGCTCAGTCTAGCTATAGCCTCGCTGAGGGATGTCCTGCAGAGAAAGACTAGGGCTTCTCCTAATGAAGTCTTATTGCAAACTGCTAATTCTTCTGTTTGAACAGCAGGACGTGCCCTAAAGCTCCATTATATCCCATTAATAAGGGCAAAACCACTGCAGCCTCAAAGTGCAACATTAGTAAGTGATAAAGCTGTGTGTATGTGTGACTCTTTCAATAAGCAATTTGTTCTGATAGTGGAGATTGCCGATAAATGGTAATTTAAACTTTTTTTTTCCCTGTTGCCTCTAGTTAGAAGATATTGGCTCTCATTCCTTCACTTTTATAAAGCTACTTCTTACCGAAATCCACCCCAATGTACAGCTACCAGACAGACATGGACTGAAAGCTTTTAAAGTTTCTGACATGAGCTATGAACCTGCTAGACTTGAGTTTTACAGGATCATGTATGATACAAGTGATTATTTTTTTTAATCCCAATCGTTGAAGAGTAATCTTGAATGGAATTTAACTCTGAACAGATTGTTTGAAGGAGTAACCTCCACTGACCAGCAAGTGATTATGTATAGGTGGGATTTCAGCCACTTGAGAGTATGAGTTTCCTACGGAGCAATATCTAACCTCACAGGAGCTCAATGTAATCACAGTTGCTCTGCACCCTGTCTAGTAGGCAGTCCAAGGAGAGCAGATCTCTAGAGCAACATGGACCTGAGGAGCTGATGTCTATGCTATGTGTGTTTTCTGGCAAGCTTGCAGCAGTTGTTCTGTGCTAGGTCTGACCTAGTCCCAGGGACTGAACACCCATAAACAAGTAAAACACACTATGGCATACCCAGAGAACATCTTGCAGATTGGTTTCATTTTGAAGGAAACCAGTTCTTGCACTTGGAGACTGCTCCATGTTGGACACCAAAGTGTGGTACAGGAGGATGGGTGGGATACTTGGTTCCAAAGCATACCCCTTCTCTGAACTTAAATGCTAATGAGGAAGCATCAATTATGTCTTGAAATGTTTCGAGCATCCCCTGTGCACATGATCAGCTGCTACCTTTTGCTTGCAATAGGAGCTATAGCATACCTGCTTTATACATTTATATGCTGCCTACTCCTCGTACTCAAGGACATGTTGCCCTTCCTTACAACTGAATGCCCAGGATGGCTTGGGAGCTTTGAGGGACTGAAAGTGAAACAGTTTGCTATGTTATGACCACAAGAAAATGTATTTTGTGTCCAGAACAATTGCTATTAGAAGGAGGTGCTTGAGGGAAATATTCAAAGCCTTCTTCTCAATGATAATGAAGTGCAGTGAAGTAGAATATTAAAGTATAAACCATCTTGAGTGAATTACAGTCTTGGGTTTTGGTGGGTTTTTTTCCTGCCCTGTAAGGCTGAAGCACAGGCTCTCCTCATCCATTATGAGTTCCTGAACTGATGGCAATTCCTATGGGATCAGAAGTGCATTGAATCGGAGATGGATAAAAATCTTTATTACAATCCCTTAGGAATAGCTCTTCTCAACAGGGCTTGCTTTCAGACCAGCAATGTGTGACAAATCAGCCTTAGAGGCAGTTCACAAAGGCATTATAATCTGACTCTTTTTTTTCTAGCTACTTGCATTTGAACTTTGCACCAGTGGAATACAAACGACCTGTTTTGTCTTTTTCGTGGTTTTGATATATACAAAGAATTTAAGAGTGTTGGATCAGGGCTGTTGCTCCAGGATTGGTATTGGGCTGGAGAAGCTGTCATTGCATATTGCACAGAACCTCGTTCTTCAGTGCTTGTGGGTTTTGGGTGGTTTGGGTAGATTTGTTGTTGTTGTTTTTATTGGTTTGGTTTGGTTTTTTTATGTACCAGCAAATGATATAAGAAATTCCTCAGCATCCTACCTTGTCTGTGTGCCCTATGGCTCCTCTGAATTAGCTACTGACCAGTAATTGGTATACTTGTGCTGACTTCCATTCCCTAAACATAGGCGCAAAGTCCTGTGTGACTGAAGCAGAACTTCATTTGCCACTGCTACTACCCAGTCACGTCATTGTGAATCCCAGTGACTCAATAGTATAGCTACATAAGCTGAGTATTCCTTGGTACTGGGATATGGGCTGATATAAATAGCCCCCAGGAAGATTTACAGTGATACCTACTCAGGACAGTGTTGCTGAGCCATTATCATTCAAGAGAAAACTGACTCTTTTTTGTTTTGTTTGTTGTGTTTTGGGGTTTGTTTATTTATTATTAGGGCTGCTTTTAAATAAGTGGCTCTTCTCACTTAGCTCCATTTTCTCCAGTGCTAAAATACAGTCTCCTCTATTTTTAACCTACCATGGAGTGGGGAATAGAAAGCATTTTCAAGATGAAATGGAAATGCTTGAAAAACATGCTAAGATTTCTCTGGGGCAGCTTACAATAGAGTGCTAATACTACGCAAAAAAATCCATAAACTCATGAGTTGTGATACCCTTTCCTCTTTTTATAGTCACTTTGCGAAGCGTCATCAAAACTTTTTGCCATCAAGAACTACCTAGGCAAAGATTTGCAGAGAGACTTGTGCCCTGCAAAGCACTCTTTTATTCCAGCAGTTATGGAAAGTTGGGTGCTAGCATCCTTCAGACTTTTTTTATCCTCAACTTATTTTGGTAATTGTTTAGAAAGTTTGGAGATGTACTGAGCATAGCCTAAGTGACCACAGAAATCTCATGCCTAAAGGCTCATGGAGTAAAAGTGGAGCACAAGTGGCAAGGAACCTTTTTCTTAGGATAGTACTGTGACCTTTGATTTCTAAAGTAACCTTCAAAAAGGAAGTTGTGCTCTGAATTAAACCACCTTCTTGCTGCTGTCCTGGCATAGCCAAAAGCCAAAGCATGCTCTGATGTTGGCAGCCTAACAAAAGTAATATTTAGGGGTTTTTTTTCCAAGGATGATTTGTTCTTGAATCCTTTGGGGTTGTTCTGGGTTTTTTTCTGTTGTAGTATATTAGGCACAAATATCCTCTCAACCAAGGTTAGCGCATGGACACCTTTTGGTCTAGCCATCTCTTCAGATGAATGCATGAAGATTAGTGTCAGGTATGATTTATCTCCTATCTCTTTGCTGTCCCGCTTGCTCCCAGTGAAGGAATACAACCTTCTCTCTAGCTAGTAGATAAAGCATTAATAAAAAAAAGTGCAGGATCCCCAGAGACAAGACATGTCTCCAATACTCCCACCCAGGAGGAAGTGGGTGTCTGCCCGTATGGCTATACTTCTTGCCTCTGGTGTCAGTGACCTTCTGGTTGAGAACCATCTGCAAACTTGCTCCCAGCCCTTGCAGCTGAACTTGTTTTCTCTTTCTGGAGATCCTGTTTCTCTTGAATCCACCTCAAAGACTCAGTGCTCACAGAACCCACCTTTCCCTGGCTTAGCAGCTGGAGTTACCTCTGATAAACTCTGGCAAATTAACCTCTCTCCAGTCCTCATGAGGTAACAGCAGCTTTGCAGAAGCTGCCACTCTTTTGATGACCCAACTGTTGTATTTTGCTGCAACTTTCCCCTATTTATACAAAAGTTTCTAAACAGATTTTAAAACCATGGCATATATAGTTGAAAAATCTGAAATTCTCTGAGAACAGCTCTATAAAGGGTAAGAAATCAGAATAAGTTTTATCCACTTTAAGCTGTGGCTCTGCTGTGTTCTTGTTACAGTTATTTCTGGTTTTCACTTTCCTTGTTTTCTGACAGAATAAACTAAAACAGTATCTTGGTGCATTCTGAGAATGGTGCACAACAATATACTAAATATTTAGGGCTCTACAGTATTGTCAGCACTAGTTTGTAGTGCATACTTGAATGAACAGCAGCTACATGATCAGGTCCCAGTAGATTTAAAATCTTCTAGCCTGTGCACAGCTGTAGGTCAGAGCCATTCATGTGTGGGCAGCAAATATAATGTTTTCTTCTATGAGCCTGGGAGAGCTCAGGCTGTTTAGGGATGAGGCATCATCTATTTCTCTTTGTAAATTGATTACCTCCCTTGTGCTGAAGAAACCAAAACACTTTAAGATATGTTTGTGAGTTTCAGAGCATAACTATAGAAACTAGACTTTGCTGTCCTTGGGGCAGCAAAGCTGAGAAGGTGATTTCTTCCATATAGGGGTAGCTTTGCTGGGAAAGGTCTCAGTCTGGTCTGTGCAGCAGAGTAGCTGCTTCATTAATGAGGATTTATCTGTCTTTATACACTTGGGCATATCCTGGTGCCTGTTTCTGTGCCCCTGGTTCAAATCGGTATCAAGGCAGATGGTGAAAGGGCTTGTTTGTTTGTTTTTGGTTTGTTGTTTATTTTTGCTGATAAGGTAAGGGACAGAGGTGTTGCCAAGCTGTGAGCATGGTGAACAACCATCCTGCCAACTAGTAAGGGATACCAAAGCTGTTGATGCCTAGGCAGTCTATTTGAATTCACTGGGGTTTTTTTCCCCGATAAGATAAATGAGAGGGTCGAGGTGCCTGTAGGAGAAAAGAATTATGATGCAATTAGCCCTGCAGGAAAAGGGAATGTGTGCTCTTACGCAGGGACTGGTGCTCTATGTTTATTGTCACTGCCACTGTATCCAGCCCACAGTGGGTTTTGTCTTGGTCGAAGCTGATGTGGTTGGTATGTGGACATTGACACTTGGTCAATAAAGGCTGAATGCTGAAGGATGAGGGAGAGGCATGGAAGGGTTCCTGTTGTGTTCTTGGTTGGGAACTGGAAGTGACTCAGGAACTGGTTTATGAGTTTAGAAATCAGAGGGTGTTGGCCAGTCAGTATTTCTCACTCCATATATTTTTTTTTTTTTCCAAATTCCTGATGCTTTTTAAGAACTGCAGAAATTCCATGTTAGCAGAGGGAAGCACTTCTGGAGACTGTTGCAAGAAATACTTGGAAATGTTATTTTTTTATACTCATAATCAGTTGGTACAGAAGTCTTCTTCAGTACTGATAACATGCAATGTTTCAAATTTCACCTGTAGGAGGAGAAACAAGGGACTGTTATTTTGGTGACTGTTACTAAAAAATGCTGATCAGAACAGTGTTCCTGAAAAGCGAGTCATCCCTGGACTTTCCATCTACCTTCTGAAATCCAAACCAGTCTTTCCTAAGTAGAACTTTGAGAATGGGCTTGTTATAGTTTTGGCAGAGGCTAAGACTTCCCAAGAGGCTATCTAAGGTCCTGTTTATAAAGGAGGTATTTTTCTAACAACATCTCAGTTCTAATACCAACCCATCCTAGTGTCTCTGTGATAGTCTTGCCTAGGTGTGGCTATGGGGTAAACCTTAGGAAGAACTTCTTTCTTGTAGGCAACTGACACATTCCCCCCACCTGCAAAAAAAAAAATAATTGTAAAATATTAACTGGCATAAAGCATGAATTATTTTTTGTAAAAGTGCTGCATATCCTTGTAAGAATGGATGCAACACATCTTCTTAAAACTAATAGCCATCCACAGACCCAGGCAGTCTTCTGTACTCTGGATGTGTTGAACCAGGGCTGTGCATTCCCTCAGGTCCTAATGTCCAGGTAACCCTTGTCCTTGAACACGAGGTATAACTCTCCTGCTTTTAAGCTAACTGCAAGCCCAGCCTACAATAATGCATTTCATACAGAATTGAGACCTCTGCCAGTCACAAGAATCTGTGTTCAGTACATTCAGAGCTCTCACTTTTCCCTTTATCAGAGGAAGGTTTTCTTAACATTTTGCTAAAAAAGCAAATTCATTTAAAATGTGCACTACTTAAATGCCTTTTAAGATATGCCAGTGAAAAAAATCAGGTAGTGTCCAGGCTTGGATACCATCTTTTTTTTTTTTTTTTTCTTGAGCTCAAACCTTTTAATAATATCACGAAGATTTGTCAACATAGCCTTTATTTATTGTTAGTTTCATCAAACTTATGGCTTAAGTTCTCTAAATTTTCAGAAAAAAAAGCCTACCACCAGCATTTGTCGAAACAAAATATCCAGAACTGTTCTATTCCCTGAAACCTTTGAAGGCTTTTCTCTTTTTTTTTTTTTTTTTTTTTTTTCCTTCCATCTACAGTTTGACTGTGAATAATTTTTAAAGGCCACAGGAACTCTGAGTTGAAAGCTTGAGCCCTCAGACAGAAACATCTGCATTAGCAGTATTTGGGAGCTGCAATCTGAGAGGAATAATTTAAATTCTGTGTAGGGTAAAAAAAGTGATACATTTTCAATAGTACTTTGTATTGCATGTGGCAAACCTATTGCTGAGGTTTTAACACTGCTTGATCTTGTATTAGTCCTTGTGGAATTAAGGGCTGGTGACTGGTTCCTGCTGCTGTACAAAACAAGGCTAAAGCTGATGGTCAAAAACATAACTGAGAGTATACAGAAGTGCCTGACTTCTGAGTGTCTGAAATTCTTAGTCTTTCACTAACACTTTCAACCCTGCTGAGAAGAAATTATTAGGGAGTTGAATTACGGAGAGTTTGAGTACCCAGGGTCTCAGCAAGGAGACTCTAAAGATGAGGGTATAAACTGGGGTCTAAACTTTTCCCTAATCAAACACTTAGCCCTGGAGGTGCCTGCAACTCAATCCACATTTTAGTTTCTGATTTTTCTTTTTATTTTCTCTTGTCAAATCTGGGATATTTAAGGATTTTCCTTTCATGCATTTGCAGATGTAAATGGTAGAAGGGATGCAATTCATTTGGATTTCTTCAGCAGCTCAAGACCTGCAAGGCAGAGACAGCACCTTTCTTAGAAAGGTGTCGGGAAATCCTCTTGCTGAGTCATCCAGTGTTCAAATGTGATTTGTTATGCAAGTACCAGCGAGGCATCGGAGCCAAGGCTTGCTCTTCCTCTAATGGCTTCAGAAATTGGAAAGCCTAATTTATTTCATTAGCTATGTCTGGGGAAACCTTCGGCTTCACCTGGTACCTGCTGCCTTCTCATCCCTTTGTCTCTGCCCTCCCTTTTATCTGTCTGGTTTCCTCTAGATGGCATTGCAGGAGAAAGGGAATTCAGATGGAAAAGTAGCTTGTTTTTTTTAATACTGGAGAAGTTGCAGGAGCTGCTTTGCATTTTGATGGTGCTCGATTATCTTATCCACTAGACAAGCACATACAATATTAATACCTCCCATGTCAATCTCAAACAGGATGCAGATAAGTATTTCTTCTGAGCAGTGTTATTGATTGATTCATCTAAACAGTTTTTCCAGCTTTCTTTTTGTTTGAAAAATTTGCCTGTGGTTTCCCAGGATATTTATTCATGTTTGTGCAGGGGGGGAGGGGATACAATCATATGTCTTTTGGTATAAAAGGACAGTGGAAACTTCTTTAAAAAACAAACAAAAAACAAAAAACATCCAACAAAAAAAAAAAACCTACCCTTCTCTCTTATCTCCTGGGTGTGTGGGATTTAGATTTATTTTATTTTTTTTATTGTTGGGGGTTTTTTGTGGTTTGATTTGTTGTTAGGTTTTTTAATGTAACTCACTGAGGTTTCAGAAACAATTTATTCTGCTCTATTTTTTTCTAGTTTGTTTTTGCTCTTGCATTTGACAGTACTATCTGCATAATCAATTTCTCTCTTTCACTGTAGTAATTCCTCTTTTTATGGGATGTTCAGGCAAACTGAAGAAAAAAAAAATTACTTCTAAGGCTGCCCATTCTGGCTGCAGGACTGTGATGCGGATTGCTATCTGGGGAATTCAGTCTAGTCTCATCTTCTAGCCTTCTTAGTTTACTGCACTCCCCAAATATTTTCTTCTAAATAAGTTTTGAGAACCAAGGCCTGAAAGCAGGTTTCCCTACCAGCACAGACAAGTAGTACAAGTGAGCAGGCTATGTTGACAGGCAGGATGAATTTTCCTTCCTCAGTTGTCTACTAGGAACTAATTATTTCTGAGCCCTGTTTCTCTGAGAGGTAAAACCTACCTTCTGACTTCCAGCCCAAGTGTATCCAGCAGCTGTTTCATACAGCATTGTCTTTTAGCTCAAATAGTAGTTCTTCTCTTCTTGCTGTTTAATACTGAAGCAAAGGGATAGCATCACCTCTTAGCCTTCATTTGGACAGACTAAATCAATTCTGCTTACATAGTCCTCATAAAGCAGTCTTTCCATTACTGAAACTATGCTAAGAGTCTTCTACCATCTTCTAGAGTGAGATTATATTTTCAAAATTGTTCTGGAACTACATAATTCTTCTTGGATAATACCTCACAGGTGTTTTGTACATGTATCTAGCTCTACCACACTTCCAGGGGCTGGATCTCCTCTGAAGCATTCTGGGATCACAGTGACCTTTTCTTCTGTGGCTTCATTATGGTAATTCAGTTGTCATAGGATCCACATCTCTTCCTCTTCAAACATTTCTGACTACAAGCATGTAGCTCATAATGGAAATTCATTTTTTTAATGCCAAAATGAATCTATTTTTGTGCTAGTCTTAAATACCACTTCTGTTAATTGAGTAGTCAATGTCATCCATACCTGCATGATACCTCAGTCTTCTGCTGTCCTGTAAAAGCCCATAAAGTTGGTGTCATTTGCCACTGTCATCTATGTACAACTGGTCTTATTGTTAGAAAGTAATTGCAAAGTTAGGTTGGGAATTAATTGTTACAAATGCACCTGCTGCTTTGGCAAAGGTTATAGTGCCCAGATCTCTCTTGGCTCTCCTGATAGTGAAGGATATTGGGTCAGCCAAATTCAAACTCTATGTAGTTAAAACGTGTTTCAGTCTGGTCTCCATTCACTCGCAATATACTTTGCTTCAAAACGTGCTCTAAAGACTTGAAGTCTGTTAAAGTCAGACAAGTAGTTCTCTTGGCATGTGGATTAGTGTGGTTTTCCTCCTAGATTCTTAAATATAGATATTCTTCTACAGCTATAAGGTTATGTCTGCAGACTCAGAAACTATTGAATATTGTTGTTGTAAAATCTCCATCTTTTTCTGTCACAGTTTTTAGAAAAGAGAACACTGGAATATTCACTTTGTATAAAAAGTTGTGGTAACTTCTTTGCGCCCCCTCTGATACCCACTACCCTTTCCATGTATTTTGCATGGTCAGTCTGTTTACAATACTCTTCTCCTTGGTATCCAAGCATATATTGATTAAAAATCTTTCATTTGAATAATAAAGCTTTTATTAAGAATATTTTTCATTCACACCTTTGCAAAAAGTCACAGTTACTGTCATCCAAAGCAAAGTGTATTTCTGAGATTATGTATTTTTAATCTCTTCAGGTCTTAACTTGTGTGCTCTGACCATAAACAAATCAACATTAGTCCAACTGCCTTCTTCTGTCCAGAGAAATGCAGCTAAAAATTTTCTGGACTTTTCTGTTAAGGACGCTTTATATACAAATAAGAACTGAAATTGAACAGTCCCATAGGCAGAAGGTCAGAAAGACTTCTCTGGCTGGCTGCTCTGCATTGAAGGAAGTGCATGAACTTGCTTATGAGAAGTGCATGAAAATACGTATCTGCTTTCACCTAGCCTTGTGAATCTGATCTCTGAAGGCAAGCTGGTAACAACAGAACTGCCGTGTGTATCTTGTGTGGTGCACGTCAGCCGACACTCTAACTGCACCCAGTGGCTTCTCCTTTAACACTCTGGTGTGCAAAGTTGGGTGGAAAAATGAGACAGGCTGGTCCGTTTGTGTGTCATTCCTGCAGGGCCAACCCAGGTAAGGTGACTCCTGTGACTCCAGGGTTCAGCCATGCCTGGGGTTTGGTGGTGACACGCTGCTGCAACTCAGGACTGAAATCCATACATTAATGCATGTGGGATTATTGATGTGCTTTGGTGAGGTGTGATGTTCTGGGACTTTGGAAGAGGAGAGCCTGGGGAGACTGAAATCTGTGTGAAATTGAGTATTGATTACTCTTGCTTGGAGAGCTTTAGAAGTCCAGGCTTAACTTAGGTTCCTAAGACTTTAAGGACATCACAAAATGTTCACATACGTTCCACTAAAGGGAACTTTTTTTATCAGTTTAATCTTCCGCAGTTAATGCACTTCTAGCATTAGCTCAGCTGTGGTGCATAAAGGGGAGTTACTGGCTGTTCTCCTTACTCATATTTTTCTTTCTTCTTTCCCAGTGATACCATTTAAGGCAGGTGAAGCTGTAACTTTAAACCAATACATTAGCTGAAACACAGGAGGGAAGTTTAAATGAAACTCTTATAGCATACCAGGAGTGCAGTCCTAAGCACAGAAGGAGCTAACCAATATGCAACCACACTGGTATAACCCCTCAGACCATACTCACAGGTCAATGTCTTAACTCGGAGGACAGTGGGAGAGTTGTCCCTGGTCTCCTTAGAACCAGAAAATAGTCCCTAGATGGGTCATGTGTGTTAAGTTCTGTGACAGATTTATATTTGTGCTCCCATAGGAGATGGATCCAAAGCATGAGATGTTGCGTAATGTTAGCAATAAATATTCTGCTTTGGATTCTTTGCAGATTTAATTTGAAAATATTCACTGGAAAAATCAAACAAAGTCCAGTGATGAATAACATCTGATGACGTTACCTTCCCAGAGCCACTTCTACTCTGTAAGGAATGCTGCTGCTTGCTCCTAACGTACTCTTAGTCACCTTTATTATTTGGTTGCTGTTACTGAAAGGAAACACCTAAGGAAAATAAAGACAGAAAGCATTGTTTGCTCAAATATCTTCCTTGATACAAATGTAAAATTGGGTTCACCTCCCAACTTGATTAGTTTTGTTTTAGCTGTGCCCATTTGTTTTCACCCTGGAAGAAGATTTCTTGGTGCAGTTAACTGCAGAGTAAGATAGCCGTTCCCTGATCTGAATTAGTAGCTGGTTAGATCCCTGATTTCGGGCTCCTCTGTCAGTAAGCCTTCTTTCTAGTCATACGTTTGTGGAGAAACGCTGAGCGGTAAGAGTTACATCTTGGCAAGCTGGAGCTAAACATTATGTTAACCTTCTGCTTCAGACCATGCCCTTTCATTTAGACCTGGCAGCTGCTGCTGCCTCACCTTCTACATAGGCATTGCCTCAGTTTTCCAGCCTCTCTGTTCCTTCTGGTGCACTTTTTCCCTGCAGTGTTCTGGAGGAGTTGCCTAGATGCTGGAAACTCCTGATGCTGTGTTTTCTGTGCTTGAAATTTTTTATTTATTTAGCCCCAGATATAAAATTCAGACCTGGGGACCATACAGCTCATTTATCAACAAGAGCTCTCCTGGCTTACGCTAATTAAACATGGCCCTATCTTCCTTTATCTTGATCAACAGTTTGCTTCTTGGGCTGTGCTGAGGAAGTACCATTCTGGTTTGTGAAGAATTATGAAGAGTCTCTATGGAAACAAAATACATTAAATCTGGGGCAATTTCAACTTTTGTACCTTATACAGGAAACTCTTGCTACTGATAATCAAAGTAAACTCAAGTTTTCTTCATTTATTTGTTCACAGATTGTACCAGGTAACTTGGCAAATTCAGCTGCATGTAATCTTTGGCCAGGCTTCACTTGGTACACTGTATATTCATTAAATTTAGCATTGAGAAGGAGAACACTGTCTTCCTGCAGTCTTGTCAAGGCTGTTGATGTTCTCATTGATGCTGACATGCGGCATCCTTCATGGAGATTGATACTTGTAATTGTGACTCTTCCTTTGTCTGAGACTTTATTGCTCTCTCTATGGGCAGTCTGATTCTCATCCATTGCTTTGTGAATGAACCTGTAGAAGAAGCCTGCAAAGTCAGTGTAAAAACTTTAGCAATGTGATACTTGCCTTACTAAGAAAATGATGGGCAATGTGTTAGGCATGAAACAAATCTGGGTTCCTCTGACAACAGAGTCAACCTTCCTCCCCACCAAAGTTCAGTCTGTGGAAGCAAAGTGTGTCAACCTGCTTAAGCCTCCTTATTACCTATTCTGAGTGATGCTGGTAACCTCATGCTTATACACTTACACCAGTGTTCCCCACTCCCCATTGAATTGTGGGTTTGGATTAGTTGGTTATAATGGTAGGCTCTTGTCTTCAGATTCCAGGTGTTGACTTGGACATCAATCACCTCTTAAAAATAAAAAGAATTTAATAAAAGAAAATAAATCTCGCTCAACACCTTCACAGAGAAGAGGCTGATGCCTGAATCAAAACAGAAGTGTCTTCTCTGACCTTGTGCACAGTTTGCAGAGGGAAAAGGATGACACTAGCTAGCTTCCCCAAAAACTTCTTGTTTGATTTTTATTCTATATCAGGAAGCATTTGCTCTTCCCAAGGGAAGAAACAGTGTCAGCCAGGTGAAAATGAGGAATTCCCTGCTTGAACAAGCAGGTTGCATCTCAGCGGGGTGTTAAGAAACAACAGCTACAACAAAAACAGAGGCTGACGAATTGAAGGAGCATTTAGGTTCTTCGCATGTGGCATTTTGTGTGACTGTCTGATGAAGAACTTGGTAGAAAAGAGACTTTGGTTGAAGTAAAATCAAGGAAAAGGAGAAGTTGAGATAAAAAATTTCAGTGCTCTCATGGATAAACAATGTAGTTTTCTCACATCTGAGTTTAGAGAGGATTCTTGAAAGGGAAGAGAAGGCGAAACTTGTGGGGGTTTTGTTGCTTTTTTTTGGGGGAGGGGGGTTGGGGGTTGTTGGGGTTTTTTTTGTGGTTTTGTTTTCTTTTTGCTGGTGTTTTTTGTTTTGTTTTTTTGCGTGTGTATGTGATTGTGCTGTCCAGGTGAACTGTCTCTTCCAGGGAGATCTGCAGTTAGCAGCATATGTGTAATGTTACTTGCAGTGCTTGACACAATTCTGGAAATGATGTGCCTTGCACGCCAAAGGTGATGCACAACCTGCATTGTTCCTCCAGGCAGGCAGCCTGGTACTCAGACACATGTTGGTTATGGCCATACAACAGCTGTCAGGCTACCCTGGAACTCGAGCTCACGCTTGTGTTCTGTGAGAATCTGTATGAGTGGAACGGCTGGTTTTTGGTATTCAGCTCTTATTTTCTGTAATAAAAAACGTCCCTTCCCTCATTGCAAATTTGCATGCAGATGAAATAAAATGCAAGCTAAAACTGTTTTCTGACCAGCATTAGTCTTTTGTTTCTGAAAGCTGAAAAGGGATGAAACCCAGTTCCAAGCTTTCTGAACCAGATGTTGTTTTCATTACTTGGCAACTGTTGGTGATGTTGCTCAAACTAGTATTACCAAAGAGGAAACTTTCTGGGTTGTTTCATCTGTTTATTAGTATGCTAGAGCTGGCAGGAATCTGCTTTCTTCCCAGCCTCTATCTTTCCCATTTCCCTTTTCCTTGACTTTTTTTTTTTCCACTTTTTTTTTTTTTGGTATGGGGATAAATTGGCAATTGAAAATTCAGAAATTGACTCCAGCTCAGTGAACCATGTGCTTTACTAAAAATGTCACTTAGATGAAAATTCTTTTATTTTTCAGAAAGGGGAAAAAAAAAGAAAAAAGATTTACAAGTCACTTGAATAAAAAGAGTAGGGTTTTTTTATTTTTATCAAATCTCCTATTTTTTCATTTGAAAACACTTGAAAACTCATTACCACAATTAATGTGCATTAATCATTCATCTTGGCAGCATCTGTTCTGAGCCACTGCTCCTCCAGATAAATATTATTATTCTTCCCCTGAAGGTAAATTTCTAGTGCTGGCTGTAGGGATTTTTTGCAGAATCTTAATATTCAATTTTCTTGCTTACTCTTGGAAAATAGGGAAGTATCCCCCTCAAAATTACTAGCATTCTTCAACTGACACAGATTCCGGTGGATCATCCTAGGCATACATTGTTAATATATATTAGTTAGATCAGGTTCAAATTATGAAAGTTAAAAAGCATATAGCTCAATGTCAAATTCTAATGCTAACGCAGCATTAAGGCTCAGTGGATTCATTTGATTAATGACAATAATTGGAAAATATGAGCTCTTATCAAAGATACATATTTAAGCTGGTTGATTTGGGGAATTAGATGTTATATATGTTATTTATTTATATATATAAACCCAACCTGCTGTTGTCACCAAGATGCTCATTCAGGACCCATTTTTAAGCCTCAAAGGGAAGCTAGGGAAGCTGTTCCTCAGAATGGCTTCTTTATGTGAAAGACCAAGTCATTGAATGCAGAGGGCTCATTAGTGCAGGTCAAATACTGCAAAGCAACATTTGCAAACATTCACTTCTATTCAGCAAAGCTCTTCAGTCCAACTATGTTTATCCTTGTTGTTTGCTATTCTTGGATATTGGGACATGTGTTCTGGGGAAGCCTGCTGTTCCTGCCCATACCCAGTCTGCATGCGAACCAAGGGATGTGTCAAATGAGTGCATCACCTCCTGGTTATCTGTTATTCTCTAGGGTAAAAATGAAGCAAAACTTTTTAGTCTTCCGTGGAAGCAAAAGAATAAGGGACTTGGACTTCCCCTATTGCACAACATGAATGGCTGAAAGTGTTGTCGAAGAAGCCCCAATTCCCTGAAAGAAAACAGCTATGGATGGTTAATGAAGCTCTGCTCTGCTTCAGCCTCTTGAGTGCTCCAGTTCTGCTCAGCTGTGGGTCAATGATGGCTGACAGGATTGCTTGCTCTGGGGTTAGGTTTCGTATGCAAAGAAACCTTCAGTGAAGTATAGAGGGCCGAGGAATAAAATAAGGGAAGTGTCACCAGCAGAACTGTTGTAGCATTCTAGAAGAATGGCATAAAATGTCCTGCCAGATTAGACACAGACAGGAATTTTTCCTTCTTGGCAAAGTGTGGCCATCTAAATAGCACAGCTGAGAGATGCTGGAAAAAGGGCCAAATATTGGGTGAGGGAAAAAAAGTGTATGTATGCCACATTTGCTAAGTGGAAGACTGCTTTCAAAAAACAGTGACACTGGGGGGTGGGGGGGAATAATCTCCTAAAGTTGCAATTACATATTGAGTAAGATTATTCTTCTGGTATGAGGTTGTGGATATGTGGTCTTGGGAATGTTGAGCAGAAGTGTTTCTGCAGGGTGCTGTTAAACTGTTCTTGGTTCTGGTTGTTTCAGGATTCAGAGAATCCTGAGAAGCTGGGAGACATCTAGAAATGTGCTGTTCAGATGATTCCAAGCTGAATAGTCTCCAAAAATGATTAAAGACACTGTTTTTACTTTGTTTGAGGGCCTGTTAAAGGTGGATCATAGTTTACAAACTCTGATGTAGAAGAGAACTCAATGTGGTAGCAGATCTAACTAGGCTCTTCGGTCAAAAAGACTGAAAGCTGCCAGTAAAATCCAACTAGAAAGTATAGGTTGTTAATGAGTCAAGTATTAGAATAGCTCACCTAGAGCCACATTAGATGCTCTGACACTTGTCATCCCTAAAGCTTTACTGCCCTCCTCAAATAAGAAGTGAGGGGCTTTGTACAGCTGATGGCTGTGTGCTCAGTGATACTGGGCTGATCTCTTGCTGCTGGGTTTGTTCTTGAACACAAAGGACAGGGTGAGATTCACATTAGGAAGAGAAGGGGTGATAAAAAGGATGGGAATAAGCAACAGTGCTTGTTTAAGAAAGAAAAAAAAGAAATGATAGAAGCTGAGCAACAGCATACTTTATTTACTAACTCTTCAGAGAGACTGGAGACTGCTTTTAATCAGTCTTTGACAGATATTTAACTTTTTGTACATGTAGTTTTTCCCTCTTTTCTGTGCTAAGAAAACTTTCACTGAGTTAAGTGGGGTGATTCATCTCCTGTATGTAGAAACTGTTTCCATAGCTGGAGCTGAAGAATTGCTGGGAGTGTTCATTCATCTTATCAGGACCTAGCCCTTGATCTTTAGGAGAGAGGCCTCAAGGGAATTTATTAATGTTTTTAAATATTACGCTGTGCCCACAAACACAGCATGTTCTACAAGACCAGCAGGTATTCAGGCAGTGATCTGGTAATGGAAAGGTGTCAGTGACTTCTATTTCTCCCAGGCAGTGTTAAACTCCAGCAGGAAAGGTTTATGAGGTCTCTTTATTATATTCATGTTTGATATAGGAACTCAGTGTAGTGGTAGATGTATTGTAAGTATTGATCTGAAATAAAATCTTTCTAGTGAGAAGGGGGGAAGGAGACAGTGAACACCTAATCTGAAAAATGCAATGCTGGCCCTGAGCCCACTGTCCTCATCCTCTATTGAACTGAAAAGCTTTCTGGATAGCCATGCCCATGTCTTAACATGATTTTCCTGAGAAAGCCATCTTCCACGTGTTGATGAAATGCTGCTATGCACAATTCTCAATATGTTTTCTTTGACGTAAATTGGGAGTAATTCAATTGACACAATAAGTGTCTTGGGAAGAAACAGGTATGAGATGAGAACAAAATGATTCAGGAATTTTTAACCCAATATTGCTTAGGCTAGTTCAGTTTGGAGTGTGTAAGAAGATGTTATCTTTGGGGCAACAGGTTTCCTTTAAGCTCTGAATCAATACTTAATGAAGCACAGAAATGCTTCCCTATAGAGTTTTACCCTATGGACTCCTGCAGTCTGTATGGAGGAGACCCATGGAGGCAGGGGAGGGAAGCTGTAGAGGTGTGACCTTACCTAACCAAGGCTGTCCAGGACCCCAGTAGCAGCTGAGGGCAGTATAAGAGACTCCTCAATCCCAGACAAACATCTAATCCAGTAGAACACCCTCTGCAGACAGATGCATTTCTTTTTTTCCAGAATATTTTAACACTCACTACCAGAGATATCATCTTTATTTACATAATAAAAGCAGTTTGGTTGTTTCCAGACAGCCCTATTTCTACCTTGTCGATGCTAAGATCCTGATCAGTTTAGCTGCTTTATAAAGTGAGGGAAGGGGTACGCAGTCCAGCAATAAAGTTAATTGCCTTGAAGATGTGCTCCATGCCAAGTTCAGAGCTCCTTGTCAGTGATGCAGCTCAGTCAAGGAAGAGCAACTCTATGCTCTGTGACACAGCATGTGTCTCATGGATGCAAAAGCCCTCGTGCATGGACTTGTGACTGTCCCTGCACTGGCAGCTAGAAAGTCTAGAAAAGTCTCATAGGTTTTGTCCCTCTCCGACTTCTGCGATGCTGTGGAAAGCTGCTTGGCAGTCTGCCAGCACGCACGCTGGGCTAAATGCTGCAGCGGGTGCTGGGATGAGAAGGAACCACAAGCTGCCAGGCCAATTTAGACAAGTGACCCACCTCATCCTGCCTTCTGGCCCTCCTGGTTCACAGAGCCACAGGCTCAAGGTTGGCACAGGAACAGGATGGGCATCCAAGGAATATTCTTCTCTTAAAATACATGTTTAGTGGTGCAGCTGTATAAAGGGATCTTTTGATTTGGTCCAGAGGTCATTTTAGTGTTTATCTAAGTGTTTATCTTTTGGCTTGCTTAGGTGATTTATAACATTACCCATATAAATTTTGTAATTACTTCTACTTCCCAAAGTTGTATGTCATGATCTTTGCAAAGATTAATACTTTCATCCACTGATCTAAAGTTCAGGCAGAACTGAGAACAGTTCTTGGCTACAAAGTAACAGAAGCTACTTAGTGGGAATACCCCCCCCCCGGCCCCCCCACTCATCTCATCTGTTTTTTCTACCACAAAGGCAAG
>WTSP01005435.1:12107-28006 GCA_025331215.1 Actenoides lindsayi | reverse complement strand
TCTGAGCCCCGGCTGAGGGGCTGGGACCCAGCACCAGTGTGTCTGTCTCACAGCCCGGCTGCAGGGCTCCTGCTCAAACGGTTCTTACCCCTTTCAGAGTCTGGGTAAGGACTTGGCTGGGGCAGTTTAAAAGTTAAACAAATAGGTTTGATTTATTAAAGTGACAGAGAGGTTTGAAACTGCTGTTGGTAAGGCACTGACTGCAAAAGGATCATCGAGCTCAAATAAAGAATTCTGGGTAACGTCCAGTGCAGTTGGAGGCTCAGGCCTGAGTTATAGCACTGACTGAGGACAGAAAAAAGAGGTATACCATACACTGAAACCACAGATCTTACCAAGAAGGCATCCCTGTGTTGGGTAGAAGAAGCACAGCCCGTTGACCATCTCTGCTAGATTTTCCAGTCCTCTCCCCACCAAGAGGTGTATTCCCTCTGGGATTTTTATATCCTAGTTCTGTCTGTTCCTGCCATCTAGGTGATGTTTAGCGTGATTTGGGTGGAGAGTTGAATAGCATTGTTATTTATGTTTAGCATGTACTCCTTTAGGCTCATTATCATACTCAGGGACATAAACTTTAATATTAATTTTGCTGTTAATTAGGCAAAGTCCTCCTCTCAGGCACTCTGGCCTTCAAGATTTGTTTGCACCTGTTAGTTTAGTTGAAACAGGGCTGTCATCTTCACAAGACTGTGAAGCCTTGTGAACTTCAGCCATTTGGCTGCCAGGTTAACAGATCTCCAGCCCCAGAGATAGCACAAGAGTCTCATGGTCATAAAAATCTCAAGCTTTCTCACAAAGCACACTAAAGTAGTTGTGTTTCTGTCTCATGGCAAACTAGGCTGTTATGCCACAGAGGGGAAGGTCATTAAAGGTTTTTTAGCTCAAACATATTACTTTTCTTATTGCTAGGCAAGTCTTTTTAAAAAGATCAAACTCAGCAATGACCTGCAATATTTGTTAGAGCAGAATTCTCAGCAAGCTCAAATTCTAATATCAAAAAAGAGTTGTAAATTGTGCTTACAGCTCTCTTTTTCTCCCCCTTTTCATATGACGTCCTACATGTGTGAAATTGCATATGAAAGCTTCAGGCAGAGAGCACAAATTTTAAAAGCACAATTGATCAGTGTTGAAAGCTTTTTGAATATTTTTTTTTTTCCAAATTTACAAGGTGCATAACTAATAAAAATGAAATATAAAAGTGGTAAGTAGTCATAACATTACCCAAGTGATAGAAAAGTTAGTGGCACGTGAAGTACCCCAAGTAAAACAGGAAAACAAGAAACCCAACTTTTCGAGATTATTCTTGTTTCGTTACTACCAATTTAAAGGTGATCTGTTACAAGAGGTAAACTTCCTGTTGCTGCAAAGTGCATCTTTTCTAATATCCTTAAATCAGCTAATATCCTGAAATAGGTTTTTTTCATATGTCATCTCAAATAAGAATTCTAGCATAAACAGTTACCCTGTGCTAAAGCCTGAACATTATTTTCTTGTCAAAACATAGTACCTTCAATTTGTCAGAACAGTCTAAGACATTCTCATAAAATGAAGTTATTAAGCACGCATAGGAGAAAACGAAAAGAAATACCATACATAATACATTCAGTATTAAATTCTGTTAATTTTGATAGGTAAAACCCCAGACCTTTATTATGTTTGATTTCTTCTGAAATGTCTTTTACCTCTGACTCTTTCATTGTGAGGAATAGATTGTCTGGTTTCTTCAGGTAGTTTATTACACCCTTTCTCAGTCAAAATATGGGCTGGTTTGTTGTCATTTCAGTTGGATTCTGAAATCTGCTGGACTGGTAATTGTTGACCTGTACTTTATAATTCCACCATCCTTACATTAAAAAAAAAAAAAGTGTGCACATAGATATCATTCTAGTGGGATATGAAAGTCAATCATGAATTCCCTGAAGTGTCATTTCCACATCTGTTCACGCAAATACATGGTCCTGTTGCATAAGATACGGAGTTTTTGTTTTCCCTTACTATCTTTTGTAATCTGAAAGGTCTTCTAAAGGTACATCAAAAGAATAGCAGTGTTCTAACCTTCATGTCCAATTAGATTTCAATGTAAGTCTGTATTTGTAGTACTGTACTTCTGCATTTTAAGTGTCTCAAGCTGTGAATCTTAGGAAGCTTTATTTCTGACTTGGATATGAGGAACCCTTTTATCTTACTGTGGTCTCACATGAATAGTGCTATAAATACATTAGTTATTTTGCTATATCTACCTGTTTATTAGACATGGTTGCAACTTAAAGTCAGTCTTTTGGATGCATATTAGAAAACTGATCTTTATGTTCATGACCTGCATCTTATAAGGCAAAGGATTTTTTTGTTCTGTTCCCTCTACATGTATGTGTTCCTCCTTATTTTTCTTTATAAGCAGTCCAAGTTATGATTGGTAATAAAATTCTCAAGAAGAGGATGTAGAGGTAAGAATAGTAGGGAACTTAAAACACTTGCACTACTTGGTAACTGTCATCAAAGAAGACATCATCATTAGTTTCATCAGGAGTAAGTTCAGATAAGAAAGGGTCAAAGACTTCTTTTTTTTTTTTTCCTGCAGATATGCACAATTGGTTACGAAAGGGACAACAGCCTCTGGAATTCAAATAGTATGTTTGGGGTTTTTTTGCAAATTGCTAGGTGTCTAGCAGAAAGAAATTCTTTGGTAATTATAAATTTTCAATATGAAAGGAATCCAGTAGATTACTTTGCTAGAGATCTGAATAGAATAGTCACAGATATTTTGTATTATTGAAAACATATATCACAAATGCAGAAGTTAAATGATGAGTTTTGAAAATAGGAATGTTGTGATATTCATCCTATCCCACTTCTATACTTCTTGATCTTAAAAGAAACCCACTAAGAAGTCTCAGGCCGTTGAATTTGTGTTTAGAGAGCTTGTACAGCAATTCTAGAAGGCTCTGAACACTGTTCTCATTTAATTTTTTCTATTTTATCTTTGAAAGAGATACCCCATGTATGCAAATGTTTTGTTCTCCAAACTTCCCTTTTTCCATTTCAAAGTAAGTGTGTGTCTATATTCTGGTCTCCTGGTGTCAATATAGCAAATGTATGCTATGGATAATGGTGTTGTCTTTGCTGAAGAAAAATTTTCAAGGTTGCATTTCAGCAATGCAGTGTTTTCTCAAAAATATATTGGAGAACTTAAGGAGAAAAGTAATTACAATAAAATGAGTACTGCCTCAAAGTAGTAAGGGAGACACTAGATAGACCTTTTCCATGAAAATGACTACAGCATTTACTGTAAGAGAAGTACCACATACTTTAATGTGAATTTTGAGAAAGTGTCTAGTTTTCAGGAAAAAAAAGATCATTTTCATATATTGTCATAACTTTGCACTGGCAATAGCCCATAACATTAGCTTTATAATCAAATAGGCAATCTATTGACTTAAAGATTGACTAGGCAAGGAGAACATTACTATGGGAAATGTAATAATAAAACATTCCAGACAAATCTGAACTATTAAGCTGACTTTTACACAGAGAGGTTCATAGTGATGTCTGAAAGAGACTTTAATTTTACTCACAGTATTTTGATTAGAACTGGATTATGACTCAGGCCAGTATAACTACATGAATAGTAGGGGGTTTGCAGAGACATAGGATGGTTGTACATATATTCCTGGCATTAGAAATTTTGGCACAGGCAGGAACAAGCCTGTACATCAGAGTGCTCTCTCCTGTGCGTGCAAATGGGTACAGTAAGGGCAGCCAAACACTGTGTAGACACTGATGTTAACAAAAGAATTGGTCATTTGGACACTGATTGATAAGTTGTTATAGGCCTTTCCCTTTTCCTCTCCCTTTTTTCCTCTCCCTTTTTTCCTCTTTCCTCTTTCCTTTTCTTCTGCCTCTCATGTTCTGTCTCCTAGTACTACTAAGATCCTCTCAAGAGACAGACAGCAATGCTGTTTTACTCAAGCCTAAGAGTTAGGGGAAGCTGTGCTAAAGATCAGGCTTTTCTGTGGATGTATGAAGTGTGTGCTGGTGTATGTGGGAGGATGGTGGCTAATTGCCTATTACCCTTCTGTATAACTATTCTTCTCCCCCCATTGGTTTTATTTTCCTTCTTTTTCTTGTCTTGAATATGGGTTTTGGAAAGATGTGAACTTCCTTTCCCTACGAAGCTCTAGAGAATGTTTCTTTGTTGTTTCCAATTATCTGCATAAAACAAAAAAAACCCCAACCCAGAACAAAGCGAATCGCAGAGTGAAAATGAGTCCATTAACCTCATTTGCACTATTGGAGATAAGGGGCTTTTGTGAGGCATTTTAAGCTTGCACCAAACCACTTAATAGCTGCCTAGTGCCCAGAGGAAATATTTGATTAGGGACGTAATTTTGACTTGTTTCTATTTTACAGCATTACTTTTTAACTGTGTCTACATTCCCTCTCCTTTTCACTGGTTTAAGGATGGGAGAGTTTTTAGTATGAGTGATAAATCTTCCTTCAGAACAAAGGTATGCAGTAAGCATTTGTCAATCCGCTGTGTGCTAGTTTTTTTCCTGACATTCAAAGATGAATGTGTTATGCAGTAAGTTTCCTATGGGACACCAATCTATAGCATATAGGAAGTCCTTCCTTTCTGTATTACTGTACTAAATGCACTCTGTATGGCATCTTGTTTCTGGAGTAGAATTTATTTGTTTCTGAGAGTTGTGTTGGTCTAAATCCCATAGAATTAGAGGTGGTGAAAGAAGGAGGGAAAATCAAGTGAAATAGAAAAAATACCTTCCTCTGTTTCATATCTTCTGGACTCATCCATGTGTGCATCTTCCTTCCTTAAAAGCCTTTGGGTGGTGTGCCTACATTTTTTTTTTTACCAACTTATCTGTTGTTAACATTGTGTGAATTGGTCATTACCAGATGTTACAGTCATGCTCACACTTTCCTAGGTGGTGTCACTGGGATTTCAAAAGCACTCAGACTATCATAATCACAAGTATTATCAGGCAGAAAGGGGGCATGGGATTTTTTGAAGCTCAAATTCAAATGTGTTCAGCAAAACTGAAGTTGTTAGTTGTTATGTGACAAAGGAATGGGACCCAACCAAGGGCAGCTCAGGTTATCTGTTACCTGATAAAGGAACCCAAAGTCCCTGCTGATATTCTCTCAAGGCTGCAACTTCTCACATCTCAGTAAGTAACAGTGATGTTGGGTTGTATTTGCATTTCTGCATGTTAGTCAGGTTTTCAACATGTCAGGCTTTCAGTCTTGGTGGCCACTTGTTGCTTTTGCACGTATGACCTCAAGACAACATGGTCAAATGTCCATGGCTTGTGGAAAGAGTCCTTTCAGTGTGATTTGAAATCTTTCTTCTCATGATCATAACTACTGTAAACTCAAATACAAATCCATGAGGAGGACAAAAAGTAAATTCCAAATAACTCAGAGTATCATATGATTTTGTGTATCTTCAGCATTTATCTTCAGGAATCCTCCCAGGTCAGTCCACAAAATAATAAAAGGCAAGAAATGGAAAAAAAAGTAATTAAAATGGGCTGTATTTTTTTACAACGTTCATGCTTTGGATTGTTAAATTCAGAATGTTTCTAAGTCAATAGATGAGCAATGAATGCAGATGTGCAGAATATAAAAACCCGAGCAAAGCAAGGAAGTGGTTTTGTTGGTATGTTAAAAATAATAAAAAAAAAAAAGGGCAGGCAATTAAAGGCACCTAAGCCTCACTTTGCTGTTTCATATATGCTTTGAATTCTTTATTACCTCATCTGCTCTCTTCCACTGTGGACAATGAAACACAGCTGAATTCACACTCCTTTTATACAACTGACAGAAATGGAGTTAATCCATATTGCCCATTAACTTGAGTTTGATGCTTTTTTCATCACCTTAAGAGTTCCATTTTATTCAGGTAATTTGAATGTTAGACAAATGAGACCAGATAAAATAATGGTGATGTTATGTGACTAGTTTTCAGTAATGTCAGTAGTATTGTTAGTGATGTTGTAACTTGCCAATCCACCAACATGTATACAAGAGCACAAGCAGAAATGCTGGAGGCAGATTGATCTCCTGAAGAAAAAGAGGTGCAGGCAGAAAGCTGATACTTTGTGCAAGTAAAAAAAAAAAAAGATCAAATGTATGAGAATGACAGTTTAGAAATGGATATATGGGATCATGAGTCTTGCTGGAATAATTTCAGCTTTAGTGCAAAGACCTATTAGAGATGAGAAATGTCTGCCCTCTGAAAAAATGAATGAATGAAGTTTTGAGATGTGCTCTCCTTGTTATAAATTTCTTGCTAAGTTGAAGATGTTAGCCATAGAGTGTATATCTAGAAGTTTCTCAGAAGAATAAAGTATAGAAACTGAGTGTCTTTTGCTTTATTTTCTTGCAAGCAGTAAAGCAAATTTCTGCATGCAGCAGATAAAAGAATGACTAATTTTTCAATAAATTTTCTTACTGACATTTAAAACCAAGAGAGAGCAAAGAATGAGGAAAAATATGTACCACAGAGAGTAAGTTTGCATGGACATAAGGAGGAGTAAACTGTCCTAATGGAACTCCATTGTTTCTAATTGTGTGTGTATATGATTTATCTCCTTTTTCACTAAATACAGGAGTCTTATTGGTGCCTGAATCTCAGTCAGAAGCAAATTGTATCAAGTCTCTGAATATTACAGAAAATTCAATTAAGAATAGAGGAAAATCTGGCATAGCTCTTGACTCCAAAGGGAAAGGAAAAAGGCTTGTAAAAATTAATAACACCTCTAAAAGAAAAACTCTTGGAGAAGGAAAGTGAATATCCAAAAAAGAGCTATGGGAGACACACTTAGAAGTGACAGTTATACCTATATCCTATATGTCCCTCTTGCTAATGCTTTAGTAGGTCAAGCTACAAAGTTGCTGGTACCAGTAGGTGAAAAAACAGCATACTGAAGGGGAAGGGTAGGTATTTCAACAAGCAGTGGATGCTGGGAGGAGTGTTAAACAGTACTAATCACTAGACAGTAGTAATTAGGCCTGTGTAGTTTTAGAACAATGAAAATAACATACTCCATTGATGGCATTAGGAATCACAAATATGTCTGTGTGAATGTGTTGGATTGTGTCGTGAAAAATAAAGATACATGCTTTCCTCGTATGCGAAAATGCTCCTAAATAATGGAGAATGCTAATTAATACTTGAATAGCACTTCTACCAATATATCCTGGTTTTCATGAGTATCCTGGCTCTACTTCTAGGTGTGTGAAAGTGCTTATTATCCACAGCATCAATAGGCTATATTATTTTCAGAGGCTTTTCTTGTTTTGAGGGGACTGATGTTCCTCAGTGGATTTTCCATAGATGTTGAAGTATCTGTGATTTTCTGCTTTAAAATAATATAATTGACCTCACCTTCGCCTTTTCCTCCCACCCCTCTCTAAATGTGAGACAAATGTTCAACACCGTTTCAATGTCTGAAGTATGTAAATGAGCACCTGTTAATTTTATAAACAACACTAAGCAAGAAGATGTCTGCCTGCCATTGATTCTGGTTGTAGCTTCATGTTTCAGAAAATCTACCTATCTATATAAATGTAAAAATTAATACTTTTGGAAATCTGGTTTAATGAGCCATAACATCCTAAATTTAGCTTAGGAAGTGTGGGTTAGATGAGTAGACAGTGAGGTAGACTGGTGGAATGACAGAGCTCAGAGGGTTGGGATCAGTGGCGCAGAGTCTAGTTGGAGGTCTGTAGCTAGTGGTGTTCCCCAGGGGTCAGTAAGAGATCCAGTCTTGTTCAACATATTCATCAGTGGCCTGGATGAAGGGACAGAGCAAGTTTACTATGATGCAAAACTGGGAGGAGTGGCTGATACACCAAAAGGTTGTGCTGCCATTCAGTGAGATCTAGACAGGCTGGAGACCTGGATGGAGATGAGCCTAACGAAGTTCAGCAGGGGCACATGTAGAGTCCTTCACTGTGGAGGAAAAACCCCATGCACCAGTACAGGTGAGGGGATGACCTGGTGGAAAGTAGCACTGTGGAGAACCTTGGAGTTCTGTTTTTCTCTTATTGGCAAAACGCTGAACTTACCCATATAATACTTTGCAGCGGGAAGTAACAAGTTGGAGATGCACCCATCTCTGGTATGGACTGTTGATGACAGCTGGCTTATTGCCCAGTTTAAGGACATTACATTACCTTGTCAGTGCCAAGGTACGTCTACCTTAAGTTTAACTTGGAGTGGACAAGGTTTTGGTAATGCAGTACTGAATATTTAATATTAATAATCTCTTTAAGACTGAAAAGATAGTGAACCAGCAAACTGTTAGACCATTTTGTATTATTGACTTCTGTCAAAGATACTGCCATTCATCTTATTCACTGGATGGCCACAGTCCCTTTTTTTGAGTTTCTTTTTATTTTTCTAAGAGGAGTTTATCTGAAATTGGACTATTAGCATAAATACTAACTGTAGAGCTGTTATAAAAATCCTGTTGTTTATGAATGATGAGAAGTAGGACACTTAAGAGACAATGGTCACTGTCAAGGTTGTATTATAAACTGGAGAAAAATGAAAAAAACTAGATCTGTTGCCATGGCAATAAAAGAGACTCTTAGCCTCTTTGAGTTCATCACCCATGATAGCAAGTGTATGCATAACTTGACTGATCCTGAGAAATTATTTTACAGAATTTTTGCTTCTGGACTGAGACCTACATGCTTATTACTTGATCTTGTCCAACGTATCCAAGTGAGTTTAGACACTGTGACTAGTAATACAAAATGACTGGAAATCCTTCAGTAAACAAACTTTTATTTATCAGTAAGAACAAGTCCAATAGTGGTGTAAAATAGCACTGCGTGTGTGTTTGTGTAGGAAAAATCTTGCTTTAACATATAATGATAGAAGTACTCTCTAGAAGGCACTAAGGATATTTCCTTGTGAATCTTCTTCCAAGCAGATGAGGCCTCAAAAAGAAGCAGGCTTTAATGATGCTTGAAAATGCTTCATCTGCTTCTTGCACTTATTTCATTTTCATCATTCTTATTAACCAGACTTCCCAATATACTTAATCTGTTTGTCTGTATTTTTTTTTCATCATTATTTTATTCCAATAGATTGATGTTAATTTTTTTAAAACTGATTCTTCTATTTGATTCAATAAGTTTGAAGTGTTCTGTGGAGCTTTAGACTAATCTTTTAATTAATTAGACCTATTGTCGTTTCACTGGTATCGTAACCAAACTGAATGAAATTTTGAAAGAGTCATTCAGATCCCATGTTCCCATGATTTTTCATTCACAGGAATAGGTTGCCCAAAGTCTGACCATCTCTCATTTATACTTACTGTCTTTGCAGCTTATGTTCTCCACGACCTTCACAAACGCTTTTCCTTGTTTCGTTTTGCTTGATTGTATTTTCTGTATTACCTTTTATGAAGAACTTAGCTAAAAGAGGAGAAAAAAATATGACTGGAAGGGAATATTTACCACCTTTTAGTATTTGAATGTCTTAAAGATCATGGTCTAAGTAAACAGTGCTCATGCTCTTAGTGACTCACAGTTATTCTGTAGTTAAATGATGAAAAAGCTTTGAGAACGCAGCATTCCATCTCTTTGCACTATCCTGATGTATATTGAAAAAAGGTCACTGAGGAATTATACAACTGGAATAATAAATGATTCTTAAATCTTTTTTAGAATGGTAGGGCTCTTTCTGTCAGTTGTATATTTCTATTTAATTTTAAAACTGATTTTATTATGTTTGTGATCTCAACAAAAGTCAGATATGACTGGTCTTTGTAAATGCAGGAAGTGATCTTTTCTGAAATCCTATAAATCTTAGGAACAATATTGTAGTTGTATCTCATGCTAGTGCCAAGGAGTACAAAAATATCATGCCATCATATCCACCTATCACTTGGTACGTGGAATTCTCATTTCAGTCAATGGCTATATTTTGCTGCATAAAAATAGTGGTTCATGTTTCTGCTTTTGAAATGTGTTGTAAACCACTGGGGTGGGTCTACAAAATGACATGACCACATTTACATATATGCACACGCATTAAGTATGTATTAAATGGACCTAATTTCATTTTATAAAGAAGCCTAAACCCTTTCTCCTAGTGCTTGAACATTTTGATGCTCAAAGAAAGGTGCAAACTCTGTAGCTGGTGCAATCTATCTTAGAAACAATTCCTGAATGTCACACACGCATGTGAAATTTGAAGCTTTGTGTTGCCTTCTCTGTTCCACGCTTGGACCTGTGATAGGCAAATACTTACATTGGCACTAGGTTATGACCTATGCAAGGTCTTTTTACCTTTCCATTGAAACCTTTCAGAGTTCTATTCAGGCACCGTAGATGACACCTGTTCTCATAAAATGGACTTGGTTTGCATACCTAGTTGGTGTAATTAATATTCTGACATTTGAAGTGACCTTGTAATTTAAAATTGATGAAGACAGATTTTCAAAAATCACTTTTGATTAGGAGAGTAGAAAAGTACTGCAGCCAAGGATCTTCATGGCAGTTTTGCGGTGAAATTTTCATTAACAGCATCAAATAAATTTCCCATTATTTTAATGTCTTTTGAAAATATTGTATGGATTATAATATAGCTCTTAGAAATGTACATGCACTTACTGTCGACTCCATTGTTTTCTTTTCAATGACGTATTAAGAAAGACTTTGACTAATAATTGTATTCTTATACATCATTACAGCTAGGTAACTATCCTAGTCTTTACATTTTACAGTGTACATTTATTTAACCAATCAAGAAGAAATCTGTAACACAGATTTTACTGTGCTGAAAACAAATTAATCTTTTCAGCAGGATGATCCCAACATTCAGGGTGATTATAAGGAAATTTGTTTCTATCCGATATCTTTAAAGTAAAGATTGGAGTGTGATGTACAGAACATGTTTCCTTAACCATCATTTTTATTTTTTTTGGACTCCTCTGAAACTATTTACACAGCTCACTCCCTTTTCTGTTTTGCCACTTTCAGAAAACGCAAGGGCAGGAAGAACCTGATTCTTACTAGTTTCAGAAACAGTGTTTCTGAAAGAGTTTACTGCTCTACAGATCACAAAGACTGTGACTCACCTTTCTAATCCTATTGATCTCCAGTTTCATTAACTTTCAACATCTTGGAAGCTTGCAAACTAGTTGTAAGATGTCCTTGCTTAGTGAAATAAATAGCAGTGTTTGGTCTGTATCATAAGCCCAAGACTATTTCAAAAGCACTTTGCATGTAATGAAAGTAAAAGAATAATAATCGTTAAAAAATCTATGAAGTGCATAGATTATTTAAAAATAAAATTACTTAGAAATTAGATTCTAATATCTAGGGTTTTCAATAAAAATATATATTGAGCAAAAAAATCACTAGTACAAATGTAGAAAATAATTAAATTTAAGAAAAAAAGTGTATCCCGTTCCCATTTTCTACCTCAGATTGTCAGGCCCACTAATTAACAAACTGAGGTGAATAGTTTATTCTGCATGAACTTTATCACGTTATTCTGGGTTTGTGCTTCAGTCAAAATTCTTCTTCATTTAATTCACTCTGTTACTCTATAACATGTTATAACAAAGCACTACTTTTAATTTTTACATTCTTCTATTTCATCGCTGAAATTCAAATTTCCTACAAATTCTTCTTTAACATAGTGGAATCATTTTGGATTTTCTGTTGGGCAATTTTAAGATTAAGCTGGACAGGGTGCTGGGCCATCTTACCTAGACCGTGCTTTTCCCAGGAAAGATTGGATCAGATGGTCCTTGAGGTCAAACTGGTATTCTATGATTATATGATCTCTGGTGACTAATTGTCATTTTTATCTTTATTGATAGTAAGTGTGTATTTGACTTTTTCAATAACTTGTTTTCTAGCCTAAATTAAAGATTGCAAGATAAAAGTGGATTTCATTTTTATCCTCCTAAAAGTGTACCCTCGGGGAAATACAGCTAATGATTTGGAGAGGGTTCAATACATTCCTGCATGTCTGTATGTGACTTTAGCAAGCTGCTTAATATCAGTTCAGCTAACTATAAAATGAAATTAAAAGTGCTAATTGGGGGATGACTAATTAAAAAATGGCCGTGGACAGCTTTACATTTGACTCTCTTTGCAATACTTTTGTATTAATTTTCCTTGAATATTCAAGTCCTACTTTTTTTTTATTACTAGAAATAATTATAAAAAAGCTCATTTTAAGCCCCAATGACTGCATATTTACTGAGAGTGTTTTATGTTCATTTGTCAATTTTGAAATTCGAGCTGTTGTAAAAGCAACACTGCATGAAAAAAAGGAAGAGTTTTATGAACAAATACACTGTTTGAAATACAAGTTGTGTTTGTGAGATACATAAATGCATTTAAAATTCTCTTTTCCTATTTTGGAAGCCTTATATGCTTTCCAGACATCATGAATTGCAAATTGCATATACACACACACATATATATATATATGTGTGTGTGTGTGGTATAAAAATGTCATCATGTGATTTCCCATTTGTGATATGTTAGTTAAATAAATGATGCAGTCAAATAATAGGGACAATAATATGTGACTTATGGACAAAACTGAAATAGACTTCACTTTTAATTGCTAATATGATTTCAGTTTGTAAATTGAAAACAAATTATTTACTCACTGATGAAACTCAGAAATAATTTCCTGTAATAAATAAGTTTTAGAATTTTATTATCTCCTTTAACAATTTACTGACATTTTTTTTTCCTCAAGGAGAGCAATTGTTTCATATTTATATTCTGATAAAGTACTTAGGGTTCCACTTAAATACTTGTGAGTCAGTTTAGAATTAGAAGAGAAGAGAATGACATAATGCAAATCAATTTTTCAGTTATTGTTATTGATACTAGTGTTATTACTAATTAATCATCTTATGCACAAGGGATAAAGATGACAAATCCAGGAATATGCTTTGAAGATGCACCAAAATGAATACTCTTGAAAGAGTAATATGACTGAATCTTCCTGCTTATTAATGTGTGTTTGACAAGCAGTTAATTTACAGAGATTATATGAAAATAGTTGTATTAATGAAGTATTTAATAATATTAAAATGGTACTGTGTTCAAGAATGAAATAATTTTATGTAGTGACTTCTTGGTTTACTAATAGACAAGGACAACTTCTTTTTAAATGGAGGTAAAGTTAATTTTTTAACTCAAGAACAATAAAAAGATGGGCATTTTATAATTTTCTGAGAGTTTCTTCTGTCTCCTAAATAGTAGTTGTATCAAAAGGGAGGAAAAAGAACATATATCAATAGTTCAGGTTCATTATTTCCTGATTTATAAAGACGGGAATACTTTAAGAAAAACAAAGCTTGTGTTTCTCTGAAGGGTTTTTATGTTACGGAGTTATATATTTGCATATCTCAAACATCTTCTATGCAAATGGATAGGTGATCGTAACTGGCAGGAAAGACTTCAAATATGCTGTATTGTGTATATCAGTAATGAAACAGATTTAACCTTAGAGGTGGTGAAAGAATACACCATTATTTCCCAGCCAGGGTTTCTGATGTTCTGATGCTGCCAAATTTCATAGAATCATTACTGAAACATGAATGCCAGAGATAGATGGTGAAGTAATACTTAGGGGGAAAAAAGAAGCATGTCATACTTAAAATATCACTTAGATTTATCTGAAAACTCCAAATCTTAAAATGCTCACTCTTGCAGTATAACAGAAATGGCATTAATTAAGCTGCTTAAAGCATTACTGAAAAGTGCTAAGCTCTGTGATCAGAACACTGTATAGATTGCAAAACAGAATCAATGCTGTGGAAATCAATTAGTTATCTATTTTTTACATACACTGTTTTACCTGGTTCATTGACTCTGTGTTTACGGGAGCAGTGTGATTGAGGGGTCACACACCACTTGCTGTCCTCTGAACTTCACGTTAATACCAAGACAATACGTTTTGTGAAAGAGTGGTTAGAGGGCCAGATTACATTTCTTCTTTTATTCCATACTATTCGTATGCATACTTTTTTTTTATAAAAATAAGTTACCTTTTGTAGGAGTTGAAAGTTACAAATTATTTTGGTTCTTAATCAGTCTGTATTTCAACCTGTCTTGGAAGCTGAAGGAAAACACAAAATATCTTGTGATATATGAAAGATGTTGAACGCTACAAATGCTAGTGCCATTGCTTTGTGCACAGGGAAATATGGATGGACAAAGGACAGTGCAGCCAAGTCATTTTTGGATGTAGACAAGATAATCTAAAGCTGTAAGTAGACAGTTGTTCATAATTTCCACTGAAATCACAACTGATGTCCAGGGTACCTTCAGGACTTCGCTTTCTGACTTCATGGCTATGCTGCTGTCTCTACTGCCTTTCTGCAGGAGGTGTAGAACCAAAAGACAGTTAAGGAGCAGTGAAACAATAACAGGGTCCCAGAATCAACACATCTTGAGGGTTTGCCATGGAGACAGTTCTTTTATAGAGTTCTTGCTCCTCCATGTCTTTTGACCTAAAACTAACAAAAAACATCTTGTAGTTTTTAAGAGTACAAATGTAATGAATCTTCATTTCTTTTGGACTTTCTATTTAAGTCATTATTCAGAGTATATTGTAGACAGCTGGTTGTGATGCCATGCACTTTTACTTGTTTGTCAGTGGAAGGATTCCTTTTTCAACCAATGCACACATCTTGTCCCCACTTAAATTTAAGTCTAAACAAGGTGTGCTGAGTAATGTGTGCTTATATATCTGCGTCTTATAATTGCTTCCCTTTCATTCGGTTAATTTGATTCTAAAAACACATTAATTTCTTAAATAACTGAAATGTATTTTTGAGATTGTGCCTTTATTTTGTCTCTATATGTTATTACACTTTTTTTAACTTGGGATTGGTTATGAGGCCCTGAATTCCTTAGAGAGTATTCTTCCTACTGTTCTCCCTCTTATTTTTCTTCCCTCCCCCTGATTTTTTACTCCATCCTCCTCCCTTCTTTCCTAGCACACTGCCCAGTATCTCTCAATCAAGGTGAAGAGATGAATGACTTCTATTGCAAGAAGAGAGCATGAAGCCTGAGCACAGTGCACTATAATTTGTCTTCTATCTGCATGTAAAGCAGGCTTTATCACGCAGGCTGCCAGGCAAGGTTGAGGGATGGTAGCTCTGATAGGTTTATCATGTGTTCTCATCTCTAAGAAAGCTAAATGAAAACATAAAGTTCCCAGGCATTGGTTGAGTACATACTGATAGCATATTACTGCTGGCACTAAAATTTAGATCCACACTGAACTGTCAGCATCTTTTTCTTTTAAAAGGGACAGGATGCTTGTGCTTATAACCACAAAGACAGCAATTTCAAAGAAAGTGTCGTATGTCAATACAAATTAAGTTAAAAATGTAAAGTGTATTACTGAAGAATTCTCTTCTTTTTGGATGAAGGCAAAAAAGCTTAACTTTCAAGTAAGCATACCTCACTGAATTTTTAAATTACACTTTGGTGTATGGGATGGAAGGACTGATGTGGTCCAGAAGTTAAAGTCTGCACATTGTTCATGACAATCAGAAAAGACTGCAGGACAATCAGACTGTGAGACTGAGGGGGGGGGGATGTAGATGAGGAAGTGTAACAATCCACTGCAAATAGTCTTATCACCAAGCTTCCTAAATAACTTCTGTCATCTCTCTTGTTTGTTCTCTCCACCCCCTTCATTATTTCCTTTAACGTGTTTTAGTATGTTTGTTTTATTTTACTCCATGTCCTCCTTAATCTGCTTTTATGTAGAAATACTTTACAGTCCAGGCTGATTTCTTTTCTTCTTTCTTTCTTTCTTTCTTTCTTTCTTTCTTTCTTTCTTTCTTTCTTTCTTTCTTTCTTTCTTTCTTTCT
>WTSP01005435.1:0-12007 GCA_025331215.1 Actenoides lindsayi | reverse complement strand
TCTTTCTTTCTTTCTTTCTTTCTTTCTTTCTTTCTTTCTTTCTTTCTTTCTTTCTTTCTTTCTTTCTTTTTCTTTTTTTCCCACTCCTGAGAAAAATGGTCTATAGCTCCACTTAAGAAATATTCCTAAAAGATTTACCTGCAGCTGGCCACTTTGGCACTAGCAGAGTTTTTACTGACTTCACTTTAGTGAGAAATCTTGTGGGAAACTGTACTGGAAATTAACTGTACAGGTATTTCTTAGAATCTTAATGGAGTTGTTTCTCCCTGTGTCTGTTTTTATTGTACTTAAAAACAAGCAGACCAACACTTAGGAATCATGAAATAGCTAATTACACTATTTGATAGTTGAATTACACCTACAGTAGGGGCTATTTCAGATCTGTCAAAAAGGAATGCAGATGCAAGCAAAAGGTCAAATCACACTTCCAGAGGTGAGGCTAAAAAGTACATTAGGTTGATAGTTTTGGATTGACCATAAAAGAGGGAACTAAACAGTCTGTGCTGTGCTGATGCCTTAATCTTTTCGGTGTCCTAGGAGTACATATTCCCTGGAATACATATTCTATAGATTATAAAAATAGCCAATAAATTACTATTAAATTTAAGGAGATGTTCCTTCTTCTGTAGATCATGGAATTGCTGAAAATTTCACATTAATGATCTTATTAGATCAATATGAGAATGACAGCTGAACAGTGCAGTTCACTCTGAGTGTATACCTCTAAGTATCTACTTTTATGCTTTATTTTTTACTGCAGAGGAGAGTTGGAAAGTGTGACTCTCCAATTCATAGCTTGGCTATAGTACTCTGTAGCAGATCTGGTAGAATTTGGGTTCCTGCAGCTTTCTCTTTTGAGTGTAAGACTAGTAGGTCATAAAATTACATTATTTGTTTTTATCAGTATATTGAAAGTTTCTGGAGAAAAATGAAGACAAGTATGTCTACTAATGTCATGCTGCTCTGTTTACCTGAACTCATATGCCCAAAGATAAGTGGCCTTCCCTCAGATAAAGGCAACTGCCTATGTTTACAGAGTTCTATCCCATTTCATCCTACCAATAGTTTTGTTTGGCTGCCTGTGTTTGTGGACTTTTCATGTTCTGTGCAAAAGTTAGTTTAAAGGTTGGCTGGACAGAAGGCATAATCATCAAAGCTAATAGTTTTGGTACTGTTCATTACCAGTTTTCAAAGGCTTGATGAGAAGAAGCTTTAGCCATTTTATTCTTTCCTATCTTTTCCCCAGAGAGCTTTCTTTTGCATTAACCCATACACTTCCACAGTTAATGTAATTCTCAATACTCAGACAAATAACACTGCTTTTATAAATTACTGCAGAGCTTCTCTAAATACATCATCCTCCTGTAATAGCCCTGAGACATGTTAACTATAGGTGCATTTAAACCCCTAATCCTGCTTGCTTAGGCTGTTTATTAGGCACATAAACACACCATGCTTACGTGGCCTGGCATTCTTGGCTCCAGTAGATGAGCAATAGCTGCATGATGGGAAATACATGTGGAACAAAGAGCAGTGATTTGTGATGAAAATAAAAAATGGCCTTGGGGAAGTGAATTGGCTATCATTTACTCTTTCTGAAGAAGTTATATGTAATTAACTCACTTCATTTTTAGAAGGGAGCTAATTAGGTGATTCATTGAGTTGTAAATGCATTAAACTATTGATTTCTTGCTGAATCAGCATGGGGCAAAACTAGTCTGTAGCCCTAATGATCCAAATCCGTGCAAGTTCTTCTGGCCCTGAAGAAAACAGGTGATTAAATAAAAGATGTGATAATAGTGATGATGAGCAGGTTTAACCTCACAATATTAAATAGTGCGGAGAAGATGGATGAGAGCTGAACTTTTAAACAAAATAAGGAGAAAAACTCCAGTGTAATATCCAATAAATTAAAGATGGAGAGCCAGGGTCCTGCAGCTATTAAAGTGCTCATCTTCTGGTACACTTTTCAAGCTTTTATTTTACATTCTGTTCTTACCTTCTTTGTGAGTCTAATTCTCCTTTCCATTTCCTGTGTGCTCTGTTGAGAACATTCAGGTCCTTTGGTTTTTTGGGGTTTTTTTTGTTGTTATTGTTTTTCTTTCCTCTCTGTGCAGTTAATTTTCTTGAAGATGGATCATATTGACATCCAAACATGGAAAAAACCTGACATGAGGAGTTCACAAAACTGTTTCTAGTGCTTTCTGTTCTTCTGAATTTGGAGATGCAGTGTTCTGAAATACTAAATTGATCACAGCTCTTTACTGAGTGGGCTGCACAGTTTCTTAGAATAAGGTTGTGCCAGTGGGGTAGCCATACATGATAGAACCTCATTACAACAGCAGTCCTAAAGTGTTTGCTTTTCTCCTGTCTTCTACACTTCTTAGAAGCTGGGGCTACAAAAGGACATGCAAAGCAGTAGTCTCCTAACTTACATTAAAATATGGTAGAGGATGTCCCACAAAACTTAAAATATTTGATTAATAAAAGGAATTTTTCCTAAATGTACTACCTACTTAAATGAAATTTGATTAATTTAAATTTTTCTTTACATAATATTTAATTGGTTTTATGTTCATATTTCTTGGCAAACCATCTTTGTATTCTGACTCTAGACCATTTCAGTATGTTAGGATTGTCCCTTATAAAAACAGAAGATATTGTGTAAAACTCCAGGAAAGAATCAGATTGCCTGAGTTGTGACCGTGCGTGGAAAAAAGTTCTCCCTGTGGGTAACTAACAATAACAAACAGAGCTTCAGGCCCTTATCAGTCTGTTCCAGAGTATTTACTTCATTTGAAATCATTGAGAATGTATTGTTAGTAGAGGTGCTTGTCGTATCTCTCCTGGCTTATCAAAGGTGAGTCATGAAAAAGACCAGTTTTCATCTTCCTTATTAAAAGAGTTCGTGAAGAGGTTAATGCGTGTCTGTCCTCAGGCTAGACCTCAACTGGGACCTTGGTCTAATGTTTCCTTAGCTCATGCATATTAGCCTTTCTTTTGAATAGACCTAAGACATATGGAAAATTATCTCAACTACTTGTCTCCTGTGGGGAAAAGTCTAATTGTCAACCTTGAACTTGAACACCTCCAGGGAGGGGGCATCCACAACCCCTCTGAGCAATCTATTCCAGAGTCTCACCACCCTCCTACTGAAGGACATTTTCCTACGATCCAATCTAAAAATCTAAAACTATATTCCCTCAGTTTAAGACCATTTCCCCTCGTCCTATCACTGGACACTCTTGTGAAGAGTCCCTCTCCAGCCTTCCAGATCCCTTCAGATATTGGAAGGCAGTTACAAAGTCCCCCCAGGATCTTTTCTTGTCCAGGCTGAACAATTCCAGCTCCCTCAGCCTATCCTCTTAGCATAAGTGCTCCAGCCTCTGTAGTGTAGGCAGTTTGGTATTCTTGACTCACTGTTCACCATTTGCCATGTACTAAAAACAGGGATATGTAGAGAGCCCCCAAAGAACTGACGATTCATCTCATGTAACAGAAACACTTAAAAGTACAGCCTACAGGAATGTAGCAAAATATTATCATGAGATTAAAAAAAAATGTTGTCTTGGTTGTCACTGTTCTGTCTTTCATAAATATCTATGAATTCTGGAAAGGATCATATCAAAATTCCATGCCTTATTCCTTTTGGCAAGTGATAGGGAAAAAGAGTTGTTGCTGTATCAGCATTTGTGCTTGAGACTGCCCACTTTCACCCAGTATGTGCCCTCAGTCATTGTAGTTTCAGGGCCATTCTATTCACGATCAGTTTCTTTGAATTATCATCCCAATTCTGGAACAGATCAAGTGGCAGAAGTGTAGCTCCAACCTCTGACCCTAATGGAAGGGATGGAATGCCTCTCTGAGTCCCACTGTTGGGTTTTGTCAGTCTAAACTGCATGGCAGGAAGTCAGATGTGCAGACACCATCTCAAACAGTTTAGGTTTAAGGTCTCTGAAGTCCTGGTTTCTGTATAATCAGCTCAATACATTACTAGGTATCCATGTGTTAAAGTAAAGCAGGGATTAGTCAGGACATGGGTGATATCTGTAGGAACTCTCTAAACCATCAGCAGCCTGGGATATTTGCGTTGAGTCACTCATGCAGGTAGAAAACAGTCTGGTAAGGCTGCTGCTCTATTCTCTGTACTGCTCTACACTCTGTAAGTCAAATTCTTCTTACTTTTTAAAAGTTTCTGCTTAAGAGCTATCTCTCTCTTCTGTGTATATTGAAACTCCATAAGCAGTTTTCAGTGTTTACTGGAAGGAAGCTAGTGGACAACGTTTTTGTATATATTGAAACTGATTTTGTAGCATCTATTAAATGAATAGAAATTCTACTGATCTATCTTAATGGTCCTTCATATACATTTAAAGAAAGTCATGAACAATGTTTGTAGTCTGCCTCAGACAACTACAGATAAGGTCCCAAACTGAATGTTCAGCTTTGCTGAAGGCAGTAACTTTGTATCAGGAATAAATTCAAGTAGCATCTGGAAGGTGACATGAAAATTTTATCCAAGAGTATTGTATTAAATTAAGAAATTAACTATAGATACTTGTGCATCCATAAAGTTTATCTTCACTATTCCACATTTTCATAAATATCTTTACAGAGTCTTCATTCTTGGTGCACTTTCTACTTTCTTATAAGCTACATAGATTGTTCTCAGTAGTCACGACAACTCTCCACCTTTTTTTTTTTTCTTCAGTACTTTACAGGACGTTGACAAAAGGTCTGTTTTGCTCAGTTGTGGTTACTAAGCAAAGGAACTCAAATTGGAGTAAAAGAAGCAGCACTCCCACCTGCATCTAATCAGGTGTCTCACAGAAATGATATAAATACACTGATTTTTAAAAATTATACAACCACTGTTAAAGTGCAGTGCCTAAAGTTACATATTTTGCAATGGCATCATGTTGTTAATTTTTCCTTACTCATTCAGTGACTGAAGAGAGTCGTACTTTAAAACCTAGTGCTTTAAAGAGCAAGTACAAGGTAAAGTCAGAGCAGCTGGAAAAAGGAAATTAATAACTCTTATTTGGTTGCTTTATTAATTTGACTGTCTTTTGGAAATGATGCTTTTACAGGTTTAAGTGACAAAGCGTATTCAGCCATATGAAGTATCTGCACTAAATCTCAAACCATGTTTAACTAGCTTGGTTTCATTGAAACCTTACATTAAGGGCATAACACACTCTGTTTCATTTCAAGGCTGTGAATCTCCTCTTCACACAGGTCATTTTCACGAGAGAGTGTTGGTTAGTATATAGTTTTTCCAGCTTTTTTGGTGGGGAGGATGAGATAAAACTCAGCCATCTCTGAGTTTCAGTCTGAGACAGTAGTTGTCTTCAGAGAAGTCCTCTGTATAGACATATGCAAGCAGAAGCTTAAGAGATACTCATACAACCCAGTGTAAATTAACCTGTTGAATTTTGTATATAAGCATCTTGCCCCTTAAAAACCTAAAATGTAGTGTGAGTAAGAGAGGGTGTTAACTGAACTTACCCAGTGGTGTACTTGATGTTAGAGTTGGAACTACAGCATTTTTAGGAACTGAAAAGGAGAAACCCAGTGGAAATTGCACTGCCATTTTGTACAACTCTGAAGAGGAAAATCTTTGTTGTTAATGCATTTACTAGCTTTTCATGAAACCAGATGCAGTTCTCCATAAAGTTTGGTGAATTGCACTGTCTTAGTTTCATTTTAGTCTATCACCTTTATTGTCATGTGTATCGTCTTACCTAACATCACAAGGTGTTAGACGGTGTTGCTCGTACCTGTGAGTGACAATATATACATCTAGGGATCAAAATGCTCAAAACATTTAGCACAGCAGATGCTGCCTGTGGAAATTTTCTATGTGAAAATACCCAATTTAACTCTGAAGAAAGCAGCAAAAAAAAAATCCACAGCTGGCACTTTTAATCTCTGCTGATCCCAAGCGGCAGGCTAAACAAACAGCGAAAAAAAAGAAACCTTCTGTTTTCTGTTCTCCTCCCTCTGTCCCTACCCCAACCATTAACACAGAGTTTTAACTGTCACATTACAAAATGCAGGAGCAGAATGATAACATAGTTTCTTATTTAGTCATGATAACTCAGTGGTATTGGTGAGTTAACCAGGATGTCCAGTAATTCCCATATAGGCTCCCAAATATTTTTAACTCTGTAGAAGCTAGAAAGCTGATATGTTGAAGATGAAGGCTTAACAGACTATGAAGGAACAGAAGATTTTCAATTGCTGGCACTGCTGTAAAGTCTTCATCATGACATTTTGTGTCCCCACCTCTAACTTTAACAGTCATGTTGATTATACTTTATTTTTTAAGATTTCTGGGGACAAAGTGATTTTTAAGAGAATGTGCTAGTGTTAGTCTGAGTTCTTTAAATGATCTTGAAGGTATTTCTATTCTCACATGAATTTACTGTTAATAAACACTAATTTATTACCAATAGTGATAGTATTTACTATTTAACAGGATACTGCCTACCTCTAGTGTATTCCCATGGACACAGCACCTGGCATAATGCATGTCATGACTGCCTGTCACAGATGCTAGCAGCATTGCTTACAGGCAGTAAGTCCTAATGCATCTACCTTGTGCAGGTAACACATAGGAGAGGAGAGATGCAGCAGGAATATGTGGTCATTGCCGTCGTGGCAGAAGATCACTAGTGGAGTCTCAAAATATTTCTGTACTGAGAATTTTTACATGTTCACTTAGAAAAATTGAAAAGTTGAGACTGCAAAGTCTGCTGTCTTTACTGTCGCATTGTGGGTAAGGAAGTAATTCAAAAACTAACAATGGAGAATTTCAGAAGGATCTTAAAAGATTGATGAAATAATAACCATATATAAAATCTGATGTAGAGGCAAATTGAATGATGCACAAAGTAACAATCTGAACTTAGAAATAAATTAATGGGATCTAAGCTGACTTGCCCTTTAGGAGTGAGTTCTTGGGGTTACAGCAGAAAATGTCAAGTCAGAACTCCATTGTTAGTGACTAAAACAGTAGTTGACATGATTAATTAGGAAAGGCATAGACAACAGAGAACAGCATTGAATAAAGCTGTAGAATACCTGTGTGTTGAAAACAGAAGGTGACATGATCAGAGTCATGAGGCAACTTCTGTATAAGGAGAAACAAAAATGGACTAAGCCTGGAAAATGTGACTGAGATGATGGATTTTCAAATCAGTCAGGCTGAAGAGGAATTAGTTACTGTTTCTTTAGGTACAAGAAGTAAGAAACATCACATGAAATTAGCAGGGGTTTGCCTCGAAACTCAGAAAAGGAGGTGATCATTCTTATGTTGTGTAGTCAAGCAATAGCACTCCATGCCATGAGATGGTGGGGATGATAAAGTGTGACCAAAAAGCAATTGTATTTTTTCCTTTTATTCCCACCGAGAGCTATTAAAAAACAGACAGCCCCTCTGACTCAGGAATTCTCCATCAGCAACTTTCTGAAGGTCAAGAGAGTGTTATGGAGAAGTACCATTTTGCAGCTAGGCAGTGCTGAGAAGTTTTTAGGATGGGTAGACCAGTATGTTATTTCTTGCCTATGAAAAATATTGAATGGACAAAAGCCAAATGCTTCTGTCCTGTGAGCTTAGTGGAAACGATGTGAAGGTGGTGTGTTCACAATCAAGAATGATCTAGTATGTCCTTCTCAGAGGTAATCTATCAGTCTAAACCACACTATGAGCTAAATGTATTCAGTCAGTTTTCACTCAGTTTGAAACATTAGCAGAGAAAAAGTCCATCATGACAGAGTGTTTTAACAGGAAGCTCATGTTTGCCATCAGTAAATTAGGTGAGTTTGATACGATTTTAAATGTGCTTTCAGTCCTGTGTAAGATTCCAGAGGACAATTATTTCCTTCAAGGAACAAGTCTAATGTATGTGCACTGTCATGGCTCATTTCTGGAACATTGAAAATGCCATTTAAAAAAGTTTTATATGACTGAAAAGTCAGTCTGATAAAAGAAAAACAAAACATATCCCCATGGTTTCTACTTTGTGTTTATAGCTAATATTGCCACTACAGTCAACAGATTTAAAGATGCCAAGTATTTAATAACCTGGATTGCACTCAATAGACTTTACTTTAAACATATGAATGAAATAGAAAGGTCCTGATCATGCCATCTGGTGTATGGCACTTAGCCTAGTGAGAAAGTTCCAAATAAAAAGGAGATGAGGCCAAATGGTGCAAAGTGCTAAATATATATTTTTCTTTCAATAAGCAGCATGTCAAACACTGTGAGTTTTGTGTACATATGTTGTATATATATTATATGTATATATGTATACTTATATATGTATACATATTTTGTATATCTATGTTTTTGCTAAACCACTATTCCAAAAGTCATGGCAGTCTGGTGAAGTCCCCGCTGACTTTTCCAGGCAAACCTGTGGGAAATGAACTCAACAAGGACCAATATGATCAAAGCTGAGGTCCCTTTATTCACGTTTTCGCCAGGGTTATATACGATTCCTTCTCCCGTATCCATGCTACCATTAACAGCTATTGGTTAACTACTCTAAACACACACTGTTCACACGTCCTAAACTAATAAATCATTGGCTATCCTACGCTGCCTCCATCACCACCCCTCATCCTGTTTATCCTCTACTTTATTTCTTCTTTATCTTCTTGCTTCACTGCTTTGTGCTGTTCTCAAGCATATCTCAAGGATGCTGTCCTCAGCCCAATTTATTCCCACAGGGTCTTGAGGAAAACAGGCATGCCTGTTTTCCTTTCAATCATCTTTCCCACCGTCCTCAATAAACAAAGTACTACAGCTAACATTACTAACACTATTATGATATGTCAAGATGGTGTCTTAAGCTATGGCATAGGTGAGTTTGGATAGGCCACATGTCCGTTCTCTTCGAGAAACATTGCCACATTAGGGTGGATGATGTTACTTGATCTTTGATGGGTCAGATTGATAAAGTGATGTATATAGATAGTATCATACTCTCTAAGCATAGTAGGGCTGAGACTAGGTGTGTTTGGAAGTCTAACTCTAGGCTGCTTAGTGTAAAGGCTGAGTTATTCTGCCCACTCTAGGCCTCCTTGTATAGATTCATAGATTAGCCCTAGTGTGAGAAGAATGATAGTGGAGGTTCAGGTGAGGGTAGTGATGAGCTAATCAGAAGTTTAAAGAAATTAGGATGATGCTAAGAGTGAAGGATAGGGTGAGTATGAATGCGAGTATGAATGTTGATTGCACTTCTCTGGGGTTATACCAGATTTTAGAGATTGGAAGTCAATTGTAATAAGTATACCAGACGAGCAGAATCCTCATAAGTAGATGGTTATGTAGAGAAATAATCAGATGATATCTACAAAGTGTCACTATCAAGCTGATGTTTCAAAGTGGTGGTTTGATGTGAAGTAGAATTTGATTAGTTGTAGGAGGCAGACTGATAGGAAGGAAGATCCAGTGATGATGTGTAGTCCATGGAATTCTGTAGCGATGAAGAAGGTTGAGCCATATATGCTGTCGGTGATTGAGAATGGTGCTTCATAGTATTCTATTGCTTTGAGTGCTGTGAAGTAAAATCCTGGTAGGATTGTTAAAGTTTACTCTTGGATTGCTTGTTTTCAGTTGCCCTCTGTAATGCTATGGTGGGCTCATGTTATGGTAACACCTGAGGCTAGAAGGATATCTGTGTTTAGTAGGGGTACTACTAAATCTGTGTTTAGTAGGGGTACTAGAAGGTTGAGGGGCTTGACTCCTATTGGGGGTCATTGCCCACCTAGTTCAGGGATATGTACTAGGCTGGAGTGGAAGAATGCTCATAAGCAGCCTTGGAAGAAGAATGTTTCAGATTTAATAAATAGGATTATTCTGTATCACAGGCCTTTTTGGACTGTGGGGGTGTGGTGTCCTTGGAATGTGCCTTCTTGCACAAGGTCTCATCATCATTGCAGCATGACTAGGACTAAGGAGAGTAGGCTTAGGGTCAGAAGTTATGTGGAGTTATAGTGAAACCATATATGATTAGGGCAGAGGTGGTGAGTAAGGTGGCAGATTCTCAAAAAATTGGTCAGGGGCTTGGGTCCACTATGTGGTAGGACTGTTCATGGTGAGCCATTAGATGTTTTCTTGTAACTACAAGCTTAGTAGGAGGAAGAAGATGTAAGCTTGAATTATGGCTACTGCTACTTCTAGGATGGTTAGGAGTAGGATTGATGTGGTTACAATAGAAATTGTTGGTATGATGGTAAGTAGGGCAGGGGCAGGGGTAGGGGTAGAGATTAGCTGGATAAGCAGGTGGCCAGCGGTAAGGTTTTCTGCGAGGCAAATTCCTAAAGCTAGTGGGTGGATAAGTAGGCTAGTAGTTTTATCTACAATTAGGGCTGGGATTAGTGGTGTGGGGGTACCTTCAGGTAGAAGGTGGCTGAGGGATATTGAGGGTTAGTTTTGTAGGCTTATGAGAAGGGTGGCGAATCAGGGTGGGAAGGCTAGTGCTATGTTTATTGATAGTTGAGTGGTGGCTGTGAATGTATATGGTAACCAAATAGGTTAATTATGACTAAAAGCACTATTCGTGATGTTAAGATTAGGGCTCATTTATGGCCATTTGTGTTTAGTGGGATTATTAATTGTTATGTAATTAGATGGAAGAATCAGAGTTGGAGGGTAGAAAGGCGATTAGTGATTCATTGGTTGTTGGGTGTAGGGAATAGTATTGATAGAAGGATTAGTGGAATTGTGAAGAGGCATGGGCTTACAAATTGGTTGAAAAAGCTTAGTTTCATGGTCAGGTTCAGGAGGAAGTTTGGGTGGTTGTGGGGATTTTGTTAAAGAGGGGACTGGTGGAGGTGAATACCAGGATTATTGGGTTGGATGACCAGTGAGAAGATCAGTCATGATGCTAGTATGATGAGAAATCATGTATTTGGGTTAAGTTGTGGCATATCATTAAGGAGGGTTAGGTGTCATCCTACAAGCATTCACCAAATAGCAGCATAATAAGTAACTGGTGGATACACCATAATCAAATGGAAAACAAAGTGCCTCAGTGTCAAGATGATTCCCCATATACTTCAACCATTCTCATTCAGTAGCTCCTGAGGACCAAAATTCGGTTGCAATGCATTGTATGCTCAGGTGTTAGACTGTATTCACCCTGTGCACTGGGGGGGCAGCCTGAAGACGCCCCACAAAAAAAGGAACCAAAAGTGCTAAGATGGCGGATGTTGCAAACACAGGTGAGATGGTGAGATATAGCCCAATCAGATGTCTCATGAAAAGAAAGTTATGAGAATCAACCAAGATATGGCCCTGATATAGGAACCAGAGATGCAAAAGAGCAAGTTGTGCTAGGGGTTTAGGGGGAAAGAATGGGCCTGAAGCTAGTCATGTAGGATCTTTTTTTTTCCTGAGCGTCTTAAAGAATTGGAAACTAAAACAGACTGCCTAAATGAAGTCATTTCTGAGAGCAGTGTCCGTTCGTGTCTTTTTAGCATTTCTTTTGGAGTTAAATGTTATACTCTTCCCTTATGTGCCGTATGTGTTATGTTATTGTTTACTTGTTCTCACTGTTTATCTGAAAGCTCTCAGGTTTGGGCGATGGGCGAAAGCCGCTGCTTTCCTGTGGTGTTTATCTCTGATTTATGTTGCACTGAGTTGGGCAGTCTCTGAGTGCGTCTCTGTACTATGGGCATTACATAGTGGATTTTATTACTAGGAATACTTTTGGTTTTATATCGGGAAGTTATACTGCTCCCCACTATGCTAATCTGACTCCACCGGATTTTAGAACTCCATTAAATTCTGAGGATTGTGGACATAGTTATTGCCAAAAGATCATGTTATTGTTATTATTTTCTAATATCATCACTGCGTGGCATCAGATTAGTCATCAGTGCAGTAATACAGGTCAGGTAGCTACCAAAAAACGTAGAGTGCATGCTGCTTCCCTGCGGCGTTCCGTGATACGCTCTGTACGGAAGAAACATGCCATGACTGTTCAGTCTC
>WTSP01005434.1:0-19075 GCA_025331215.1 Actenoides lindsayi | reverse complement strand
CCATAAACAGAACTTAACAAAACACCACATGCTAGTCTAGCTTACAAAAAACATCCTACTGTTTTTCATAACACTGGCGAGAAGGATAGGATTCTCACCGAATATTGTGAGAACCAGAGAAAATCTCTCTGCTAGCAGCTTTTTAGCATCTACGTACAGGTGGTCAGCAGGTTCTTCTCCCTGAGTGGGCAGCATCCATCCATCCTCAAGGGCAAACCCTGGGAGTGTGGTTGGTGAGGGTGCACCCCTGGGCAGCTGCAGATGGACACAAGTGCCAAAGTTCTGCTTGTTTTCAAATGGTCAAAACTCAACTTGATGTCCTCCCTTACCCTCTCCCAGTAACTTTTCCAAAGGGATCACGAAATCACTAAGGCTGGGAAAGACCTCCAAGATCAAGTCCAACCATCTACCTAACATTATCATGACCACTAAACCATGTCCTGAAGTGCCATGTCTACACATATTTTGAACACCTCCAGGGATGGTGACTCCACCACCTCCCGATGATATAAAGCAAAGTGTACTAAAAACACATGACGGCAGCTTGTCCATTTAGAGTATCTATTTTATTTTTCATGTTAAATAGCATGTAAAAAATAATTTATACAGGAAAATATAAATAATATACTCTGTAATAAATAGCAGGTAAAAAATAATAGATGTCCTCAAAAACAATCAGTGTTTTGAAAACCAGCAAAACAAAGTTTTCCAACAAATACATTCATCCACAGTGAACAGCATCTTTCGGAGTCAGCACTTATTTACCTCCTCCTGAGCTATTTATAAATAAACAACAAATCCAATAATTTAAAAGATTGTGAAGAAAAAAAAATGCTCCATGAGCACACATAAATAAGAAAAAGGCTTAAATAGGAAATACAGTCCAGCGAAGCAATAAAACTTCTTTTTCCCAGTTCTCGGGGCAACCTTTGGTGTCAGTGAGCCTTGTGGTGCAGCGCTGGTGGGAGCTAAGTGCACTCCTCCTGGAGAGCTGTGCACTGCAGGTCATTCAGCATTTGGAAGAGGTGGAGGATGGCAGAGGCCTCCAGGCAGCCTATGGTCTCCTGTGGGGGGGAGGAGGGACAGGTTAGCACTAGGAATGGGGTACAGCAGGCCCTGCACGGCTACTAACACCCCAAAACCCCTCGCCATGCTGGCCTGACTTACTGTTTTCATGGCCATCTCCAGCTTCTGCAGCCAGTGCCTCAGTTTCCTGGAGGGCTGATGTGAAGGAGCCTGCGTGGCCATCTGCAAGGAAAGCAGAGCCGCTCTAAGGACTGGTGATGCCCCATGGCGCTGCCACCAGCACTGAGGCTGCTGAGCCTGGCACAGGGCTGGGGTATTTGGTAGGGACACTCACGCAGCCTCGCAGGTCCTCCCGGGCTTGTGTGAAGAAGGCCAGAGGCCGCTGGCGCATCTCATCAAACTTGGGGGTGGTGGGGAGCCCCAGCATGGCAGTGGCAAGGTTCAGCTCAGCTACTACCAGCATCACTCGGTCAGGCACCTGCAGGCAGGAGCATCCTGGTTAGGGATCCAAAGCATCAGAGCTGCAGGACAGGGGCCTCAAAGCCCTTCTTGAGGGTGTGAATGGAGGTGGTACCAGCTGCCAGGAAGTCTCCTGGCTAGAGGGGGGTAAAAAGGGGTTAAAAAGGCTTTTAACAGCATTGTCTCTCATTCTTACCGACAGTTCCGCTGTGTTCCATCTCCGAGAGCTTCGATGGAAGAGCAAGGTGTGACATGTGTGGTCTGACAGCATCATGATGTCCTCCTCCTGCAGGCATAAAACAAGAGAGGGACTGAAAAACTGTCAGCTTGACTTTTGGTGATGTTGTACAACCCCAGACAGCCTTGAGGCGTTTGAAACCAAGAAGAAATTAGGCCCAGAATCTTTCTTGTCCCCAGACTCTCTTGGAAAATATCCTCCTCATGCCCGAACCACCACAGGAAACATTGACCTTGTCACTCAGGGTCTCGAAGTTGGCATCCCCTCTTGCCCCCCACCAGCCCAAAGCCCCCTGTTGCCAGCAGTACTCACAAACTGCTTCTTCAACTTCAGCACAGCCTTCCGCTCATGGGGCACGAGGAACTGGTACTTGGACAGGTTGCAGGTCTGAAGAGAAGCTGGGGGCTTCCGGGGGAAGGCAGCCCCGAGGCTGGCCCCCAACAACAGGACCAGCAGAGAGATGAATCCAAGGTGCAGCATTTTGATGGTTGAGAGCCCAGCGGCAAGCAAGTTAAGATGGGATGAGGGGGTTGTGAAGCAAGAAGTCAGAGGTGAGGAACTGGAGCTGAATCTGTTAAATCCCTGATGTGGAGATTCCTGATGATGTTGTCACGGATGTCTGGCTTGATTGCTGGACTGGTTCTGGGGATCTGCTTCAGCTTCCTTGGTGTTTCTGCATCCCTGCTCCATCTCCCCAGCTTTTTATATCACCTGCTTGGCGTGATTGCACTTTCAAGTTGGCAGGAAAATCCGTGGCCTGGCGGCTCTAGAAAGAGGAAAGCGAAAGTGTCCGTGGAGAGACGTGCCTGCCGCTGCCTGCCCTGCCACTTGCCTCGACAGGGCACGTGCACCCAGCACCCTGGAGATGCATGGAGATGCTCAGGTTGCCTTCAGCGCACACCCCTCCAAGGGAGCTGAACGGGGGGGATGCTGCTGACACATCAAGGGGCTGGGAAGCACAGGGATTCCTTTGTACAACACAGCCTGGCACCACAACTAAAGATATGTGAGAACCCCAGGCATGCAGCCTCATGGGGACTGTGGGCTTGGGCTGGCTGGGAGGATTTTTCTGCCTCCTGAGCAGCAGCAGGAGTTCATGCCTCAATTTCCTTGTGGCAAGCATGACAGCCGTGGCAGGGACGGGATGCAAGCAGCAGCTGGAAGCAGGCTCTGCAGCACATAGGCTGTGGGCATGAGCTTGATGTACACAATCCTGAGGGACCTGGCTAGCTACAAAATCAAGAAAAAGGGTGAAAGCAGAAGCACTTCCACCCAATGTTTTCCAGATGGGATATAGGGTTGAGCAGGGAGGCTGCAGGAGATGAGTGGAGCTGCCACCCCCACCAGCCACTGGTCCTCCCAGTTTAGCCTGGAAATGCAAATATTGCGTATTGACATCTCTCTGCTGACAGCTGGAACGCTGCCCTCCATTCAGCAAAGGCCGTCCTTCCCTCAAGGTAACCTCCTGTCGCGTGAAGCTGTCACCGCTAAGCTTTTTGTTTCCTGCCTTCATCAAGCATTAAATAGAGAAAAATAGGGCAATCCCTATGTCTAAAAGGCAAATACATAATGCAGCAGCGAGCATAAATGCCCCGTGTGGTGCTTCACGTGGTGGCTGTGGAGGAACGCTGCTCCACAAGGACCCAATTTTTAATGTTCCTATTCAGAAATTAACTGCTGGACTTCTAAGAGTCCACGCAAATGAGAAAAGTTCTTACACAAGGTTGTGGCAAGATGTACCTAGGGGCAGGCATACCAGCCTGGACATGCTGTGCCATGTCATGGAGATAGGCTGGGACCTCTGGACATTGACTACCCCAAATCCTGCTCTAGCAGAGTCAGCTGGAACAGGTTGCCCAGGACATCGTCCAATTTTTAATATCTCCAAGGATGGAGACTCCACAGCCTCTCTGGACAATCTCTGCTAGTGTTTGAGCACCCTCATAGTAAAAAAGTGTTTTCTCCTGTTCAGGTGGACTTTCATGTATGTAGGGTCATGCCCACTGCCTCCTGTCCCATCAGCAGGCACCAGAGAGAACCTCCATGCCTTCTCCAGGATGAACAGCTCCAGCTCTCTCAGCCTGTCCTCGTATAGCAGATGCTCCAATCCTCTCATCATCTCCATGGTGCTTTGCTGGATTCTCTCCAGTATGTCTGTGTCTCTCTTGAACTGGGGAGCCCAGAACTGGACCCAGCACCCCAGGGGTGGCCTCACTAGTGCTGAGTAGAGGGGAGGGATCACCTCCCTTCACCCGCTGGAAACACTCCTAATGCAGTCTAGCTGCTTTTCACCTGGATGGTTCCCAGCATGTTCTGGTGTCTGGAGTTGTCCCTCCCAGGTGCAGGACTTAGCACTTCTTGTTGAACTGCATCATGGTACTTTCAGACCCTTTCTCCAGCATGTTGAGGTCCCTCTGGGTGGCAGCATGACCTTCTGGTCTGTCAACCACTCCTCCCAGTTTGGTGTCACCAGTGCAATTGATACCCTGTGGGTACACTCTACATTACCACCCAGATCATTAATGAAGAGGTTAAGCAGGGCTGGTTGTTGACATGCAGGATCCACTCAGCCCTCCGCGAGCCCTTCCTCAGCTCCAGCAGCATCTGGCAGCTCAAGTCTTCCCCGGAAAACCATGGTGGAGGTGAAAAGGAGTGGAGAGGGTGGGCAGGGAGCAGCATGACTCAGGCAGTGGCTATCTTGGCTTTGACCAAACCAGATTGAAGACACAGCTTAGAGAAGAGCCAGGACAACAAAATGTGGCACTAAAGCCTGATATCTGCATTTGGCACAGGGTTCCCTTTCACAGCAAGTCACAGGCATTGATGCTGGACCTGGCTCTCACCCAGGCTGCTGGGCCAGCCTCCCCTGGCACAACAGGTCCAGTAGGTAAGAGCCTGAGCCTCAGCCAGGGCTTGGGTCCTTTGCCTGCACTCTCAGTGAGCGGGACAATGGCACTGTCATTCCTTTCTCTCTCACTAAAGAATTTTTCATTCAGTGCAACTTGTTCAACACAGCTATGAAATAAAAGCCCTTGTGATAGGATGAGGGGCAATGGATTCAAGCTCAAGTACAGGAAGCTCCACCTCAACATGAGGAAGAACTTCTTTACTGTAAGGGTTATAGAGCACGGGAACAGACTCCCCAGAGAGGTTGTGGAGTCTCTTTCTCTGGAGACATTCAAGACCTGTCTGGATGCATTTGTGTGTGATCTGTTCTAGTTTTGTCCTGCTCTGGCAGGGGGGTAGACTTGATGATCTTCAGAGGTCCCTTCCAACCCCTAACATTCTGTGAAAAGCCCAAACCAGCATAACTCGCTTCACGTATGACACCCAAGTGAGGCGCAGCTCAGATGGAATAGATGGCACCTTGTGAAAAACCCCAATGACTGTGAAGATGAATGTGGCACTTGGTGAAGGAGGGGAGGGAACAGGGTCCTGGCCCTGTCTGAAACTCTTCAAGTCATAGTGGAGTGACCAGAAGGCAATGGTGGCTCAAGGGCCCTTATGGTGGATCCCAGCCAGCTCACAAGACAAGCATCACAGGGTGTTTCCTCCCCCAGGTACTCCAAGGTACAAGCCAGGCTGGGGTGTTTTGGCATCTGCACTGGCCACCAGCAGCGCTGGAGCAAGGTCCCCAGTGCCCAGATAGTGCTGACCACTGCTGAGATAGTGATGTACAGTACCTGCTGTGCTGGAATGGCCTCGTCTGCAGCCCCACAGACCCAGAGCAGGGCTGAAGGATCACCCTGGCATGCACAGAGATCCAGTGCTGGGGATGCTCTCAGGTCACCCTTTGGGTCCCAGAGCAGCATCACATCCCTGCGGTTCCCAGCTTCTCTTTACTTCCTCTTCCATGTCGCTGTGGCTTTTATCTCCCAGATGTCATTTCTGGTTGGAGAAGTAACATGAAACCTCATCTCCTCGTGAAGGCAAAAGGGGATGCGGAGGTGACAAAGGAAAACCGAAAGCTGAACAGGAAAGCCAGGCTGTGAGCACAACTGCCCATCACTTAGGGTGCTGTGATGAAGGCTGGAGATCTCCAGAGCACATTGCTTAGATGTATTCCCCACCAGACATAGCTGAGCCCACAGGTGCCTGGCTAAGCAGCAGCCAGGGATGTGGTCTAGCCATCCTGGGCACCATCACATCTGCAAGCATCTTACGCAGCAATGCCATGTGCTCCACCATACCCAGGTCCTCAGCGTGGCCAGCAAAGCCTGGCTGCATTCAGCATGGCTCCTTTAAACTACACTTGTGCCAGCTCCTGCCACAAGAGTAGAGGGTCCTTCAAAGCTGGCATAGTCTGGGGACATTGCATCGTGCCCAGCAAGGTCCACAGGTTGCTGGGCACCTGCCATAGTCATTGCTCCAGCCCTGCCTGCAAACGATGCTGTGCCAGGAGAGCAGTGCAGACAGTGATGATGGAGTCCCCGCCTTGGATTCACGCAGCCCAGACTGTTTGAGCCACTCAAACTCGCTCAGGGCAAGAAATTCCAGGTGCGTGGGAGATTCCATGTGCAGAATGGAATGTGAAAATAGGAAGGGTTGGCACTTGTGTCAGATGAGGCAATTGCCCCATGACTCATCAGCTGCTGCATGGCATAAGCACAGAAAAGCCTTGACCACAAGCCATGCTGCTGGAGTGGGTAAGTAGGAGCCCAGATCACTCCTTCCCAACCCCTTTTGAAGCCAGTGGGCTTGTCTGGGAGGATCTGGCTGCTGCTGAAGTCACTGGTCTTAAAAAAGAAGGTAGAAAGGGCCAAAAAGGCACCCCAGAAAAGGCAACTTTAAAAATAAAATCTCTGGGTGATATGCAGGAGCCCTGCCTGCGACCCAGTGGTGCTGGGCAAGGGGACATCTGCTGGCTGCTGACCAGCAGCCATCACTAGACCTGTCCCCACTGGCCGAGGGTGTTGGTGCCATCAAAGTGCTGCTGGCCCTGCTACGCACCCCAGAACCCTTCACCATCTCTTTGCACATGTGAGCTGCAGCTGCGACGTCGGGCTGGTTTGTGCCACCACCCTGCCTACGTGCATCGGTGATGCAATCGCTGGTGTTACATCACGGCCAGTCACCTGCTGTGTCATGCAGGGAGAGGTGCTAAGCCTCCTGCAGATCCTGGGGAAGGAAAGTTCATTAATGAGCACTTCGAAACATTTTTAAATGGCAAGCAAGGGTAAAACCCAAACAAGCACTTTTTCATCCAAAACCTTCGTGCAGGCTCTGTAGGGACATGGGATGTCCTCTGCCGGGGGATAGCTCCCTGCTCCGGCTTACCCAGACACACCTCACCAGGAAAAACCCTGCCAGCAGAGCTGGGGCTTCCCCAGCCGAGGCAGCAGTACGGGCCACCAGCCTCCCAGCAGCAATGTCATCCGGTGCATTCCCGGGCAGGGAGAGACCTCTAGTGCTCCTTCTGCAGATGACAAGCCACCAGCCCCATCTTCATCCAGCAAGGGATGTTTCACGGCTGCTGCACGTCTGAATGCAACCAGTTTTCTTCACCAGTGACTGGCAGCAGAGCTTGATCCAGCATCACTTCACAACGAGGTCTTTCTCCAATGCATTGTCATGGACACAGAGACCAGCCTTGCATCAGTGATGGGTTTTCCCTCCCATAGCTGTACTTCTGGGACCCCACTATCCTCCAGGGAGCCACGAAGCAGGCTCAAAACTTTTTCTCCTCACCCTGGGCAATCTGAGACAGCACTCAGCAACCCCCATGGAGATATGCCCAGGATTAAGGAAGCTCAGTCTCTGCATCCATGGTAGGACCATACCCAAGAGTCCCAGGACCACAACTGTAGCACCTCCAGCCCCTACAAGCTCTCCCTGGGGAAGAGAGCAGACGTATCACTTCTGCCTTTCTTAATAATGCACCAAGGTAAAACAGAGTGAGGCCACAGCCCTCCCCCTGGCATCAGGGTCCCCTTGCTGTGCCCAGCTTTGAACCCTGCTGCCTCCATCTGCCCCTCCCCAAAAGGCAGCCTCTAATATTTCCTTTGCAGCGTGATTGAGCAATAGCAAGCTGGGAGCAGGTGGAGCACAAACCTGCTTCCCTGTAGCAGCAATCCTAGGAAGCTATGGGCTAGAACCTCATGAGGTTGCTCTCCAGGCAACCCTGGGTCAGATAAGCTGCTGACATACCTGCATCACCCAGCAAAGCACCAGGGATAGGGTCACCATAGCAAGTGAGAACAGGCCCTTTCCAGCTTGGCCTTCAGAGACAGCACACAGTTCCCAACTTAGTTTGGGCAGGAAGAGAGGCAAGTGGCCCTTTCTACCCAAAAACATCTACCCCATGAGACAGAACACTCATGGCCTAGGAAAACCATGGCCATGAAGTGCAGTCCTTCCCACCCCAGAAGGCTGCTCTACAGCCTCTCCTAAGAAGAGGAATCACAAGCAACTTTTTCCTCAGATTTTTTATTATTAATTTTGTTATAAATACAAGTTTCTCAGCTGTTACTGTGATTCTCATCCCCATGTGCAGTCCAACCACCATCAATCTGAAAATGGACCTTCCAGCACCAAAGGCACAGCACTGGGCAGACCAGAGCCTCAAGGTGGACAGAAATCGAGAGCGGACGTAAACCCCTGCCTGCTTTCCACAGGAGATCAGAATTTGAATCACTGAAACCAGCATCAATCTTCCCAAGGAGCAGAGCTGTTACAAGTGGTTTATTAGAAGACAATCCACTTTCTCTTTCCAGCACCAGATCAGGAGAAGCATTTCCTCTCACCTCATCGTCCCTTGTAACCCAGCACACAAACATGCCTCACCCAGAACTCCACTGGGGTTTCACGATCAGAAACTCCCATTATCTCCAGCATCCTGAAACAAGAAGAGGAGAAAGGGTCTCACTTTACCCAGCCAGCTCCCACTTGATGTGGGGCAACATCCACAACGAGAGATAGGTCTCTTCCACGCAAAGCAAAGGTCTTGATGGCAGATGCTTCTAACACGTGCACAAAGGTTGTTCTGGTCAGTGAACAAATGAGCAGGCACAGTGACACCTACCCTTTCCCAGCTTTGCAGCAAGCCCTTGTTCTGGGCCAAAATAAATTGGTTAAGATGCAGTTCTCAATATTTTTTCTGCCCTCTGCTAATCAATAACTAGTACAAGTGAGGGGCTGACTTGCTGGAAAGCAGCTCTGTGGAGAAGGACCTGGGAGTCCTGGTAGACAACACGTTAATCATTGAGCTAGCAGCATGCTCTTGTGGCCAAGAAGGCCAGTGGTTCCCTGAGGTACATAGAGAATAGTGTGGTCAGGGAGGTTCTCCTCCCTCTCTACTCTGCCCTAGGGAGGCCACATCTGGAGTACTGTGTTCAGTTCTGGGCTCTCCAGTTCAGAAGAGACCTGGAACTACTAGAAAGGTCCAACAGAGGCTACGAAGATGCTGAGGCAACTGAAGCATCTCTGTGCTGATGAAAAGCTGACAGCCCTGGAGCTGTTTAGCCTGGAGAAGACTGAGATGGGATCTTCCCAACACTGATCAATAGCTAAGGAGAAAGAGGTTTGGGCCAGACTCTTTTCAGCAGTGCCCAATGACAGGAGAAGGGGCAACATGCACAACCTGGAATATCTGAACAGCTCCACATTTAAACATAAGGAGAAGCTTCTTGGCTGTGAGGGTGGCAGAGCCTGGCCCAGGATGCCCCAAGGGGCTGTGGAGTCTCCTTCTCTGGAGACATTCAAAATCCAGCTGAATGTGATCCTGGGCAACCTGCTCTGGGTGACCCTGCTTTAGCAGGGGGGTTAGATGAGATGATCTCCAGAGGTCCCTTCCAAACCCTACCATGCTGGGATTTTGTGAGACAAAAAAACCTCAAGATACCTCTGACATGAGCCTTACATAGATAACATCAGTGCAAGAACATCATAGACCTATATGGACTTAATAGTCAACTGACTCCAACTGAGGTCAACCGTGCATGAGAACAGCTGAGGATGTGATGTTTGACCTCTGACAAGCATCCATCCACACCCAAGTTGGGGAAGGAGGTGGGAGCACATCACTGTACAACTCACTTCTAGCTTTGAAGGTTCTCCACAGCCCTCACGCTTCATGCACTCCAAGACAGGTCTTCCACATCCTGCTTGTTTTCCCAAGCAGTTTTCTCACCTCTTTTCAGTCTCTCGGAGGATGGATTTTGCAGCTTCAGGGTCATTCTTCTTAAAGACTTGATACGGAGAGGCAGATTCCATGTAACCAACCACACCAGCAACCGTCATGGGAATGTTGTCAAAGATATCAGTGATTCTAGAAGAAAGGCGGGGAAGAAAGGAGCATTGGCAAGTTAAATTTCCAAGGCAGTGGAACAAGGACAACAGATTGAGGTGGTGGTCAATAAAGTATCTGACACCATCAAAGGTCCAAAGGATGGAAGCAACACCCGATTGCAGCATTTGGTGGTTCAGGATAGTTCAATTCCGGAGAAGAAGAGATGGTCCCAGGGACCGTAACAGCCCTTTTGATAGAGGCCTACCTGCAGAGCCCATTCCCTTCCAGCAGCTGGGACAACAGCACCACCACCACACCCTTTTTGCCTGCAGAGACAGCCCCTGCACCATGCCTTGGCTCCCTGGAGATCTGGGGCCAGTTCTTTCTCTCACTCCCATCCATTAAGTGATCTGCCCAGAAGCATCAAATTATCACAAACCACCAACTGAAAAACTAATCCAAGTCAGCCTTGAACAGGAAGGGTCTTTGCAGCCCTTGGACCATACTTGCTGGCCCAGCACAGAGCCATGTTAAATCCAATGGGACTGGAAACGTGGCTACATGGCTTTACCACAATGCAAAGGCACCTACTGAAATGCAGCAACCTGCCTACCCTGAATCCTTGCTGGGCTGGTGGCAGAGCAGCTCCACAGAGGAGCTGAAATACCACCTCTGTCCTCTCCTGGTGCTGCACTCAGGAGTTTCTGCTCACCTCTTCTTGTCTGGAAATGGCAAGGCCTCAAAGATCTCTCTGTAGTCTTCCAAGACAAACTTTATTCTTCTATGCGCATATTTTAAAAGCAGGTCCCAGCACTGTAAAAAAATCCAAAACAAACACAAACCCACCTGAAACTCTCTGTTTCCATTTAACTCAGGTTTGCTTGCCTCTAGATCTGATGCATTCATATATGTACATTTTTTTAAATACTCCCTGCATTAAAATCCCTCAGGAGAAGCCCTGAGGTTCCGGTTTTGTCACCTCACCTCCCTAAAGACTTTGGTCAGCTTTTCAGAGCAGTTTCCATAGTGAACGCTCATGTCCACGGTGTAGGTGCTGATGGCCACGCAACCACCTGGCTTAAGCACCCGGTTTGCTTCTCTCATGAACTTCTCAATATCAAACCAGTGAGCAGCCGTAAATGAAGTCAGGACATCCACCGAGGCATCCTCAAATGGCAGCTCCTCAGCAGGGCACACGCTGAAAGAAGGAAGGAAAAAAGGCAGAGTGTAATATGGAAATTAGGAAGCAGGGCATGAAGTCCGTGGGCATTTTTTGGAGTTGATTATCAATTGGGATGCAAGACCATGGATGCTGTAAATCTAGGTTTATGCCTGCTCATGCCAGCAATCCAATTAAATAGGATTTCCTTTGGTGCTTGCTGGCTCTTAGAACAATACTCATCATAAAACACCACCTCCACATGAGAACCCAAAAGCTTGTTGCCCCAACACTCACAGGTAAGAGACATTGGGCATGGAGGGGGTTTCCCTGGCCTCCTGGATCTGTGCTTCACTGATGTCTGTTCCCACCACCTTCTTGAAGTGCTCCGCAAGGAAGCGGGTGCCTTGTCCAGACCCACAGCCAACATCCACCACCAGCTCAGCAGGGCTTGTCCTCTGCAGGGAGGTACAGATGTATCTCAGCAGACAGTCACCCAATTTTTGTTCTTTTTACTCCATCCCTTCCCCCAACATCCACAGATGAAGAGCCTCAGCATGGTACAAGCCAAGGAAAGGGTCTTCTGTGCCCACATCTCACCTTGAGCCCTACTGACTTATTCTTCCCCATGGCACCAAACAACACCACTTCCAGCATGACAAATAAACACCTCTGGCCCACAAATACTCCTGCCAGCCCACACTTAGTTTTTCTTAGACCCTGGCCATACCCCACTCACCTTCTCCTGCAGGTAGGTGAGGATGGTTTGCTGCAGCTCTTTCCCTGGTGTGAACCTGTATTTCTGGTAGATGGCTGCGTGCCCTTTCCCCTCAAACATTTGGGTTGCCATGCTTGGTCGATCTGGCACCTGAGAGCAGGCAGCAAACCAGGTGTGTCACCATGGGATCAAACTCCTCTCCAGTGTTTGGCTGCAGGCACTAAAGCTTCCAGTTCTGCGCAGGGGCGTGGAGAGGACTTTGCCCATGAGGCTCAAGCAAGGGAGTGCAAACCTGCTCTTCAAGCAGCTGGCCTCCCACAGCTGTGAGCTAATCCCAGCAGCAAACCAGCAGCACCAGACAAGGAAAAGCTTTCCGGGACTTTTTTAACCCTTCTTCTCCTTATTCCTTTGCTTTTCCCCCTACCTGGGTGAAGTAAATCACTGTTACAGCTAGAATATCTGTGAATTTGAGGGTCTAAGCAGAACGTTAGCATAACCAACATCAGAAAAGTGGGCTTTTTTTAAAGGAAATCCATGTTTTGTTCTTAGCAACACAACCGCACAAACTCCACCCTGGGCTTTCTGAACCGCCCGATCTTATTTTTGTCCCTTCCTGCCCCAGAAGTGCTCAGAGCCTCTCAAATGCAGAGTGTCTCTTAAGTCCAGACCCTCACCGAACCCCTCACCCAGGACCCCAACCTGGCCCCACCGCGGGGCTGCCAGCGGTCCGGTCCAGCCCAGCCCTGCCGCCGCAGCACCATCCGCCCGGCCACCAAAGCTGCTTCCTCAGACCCAGCGCTCCCCTGCTCGCCCAGACATTCACACCCCTCTCCCCAAGCAACTAGAAACTCCCCGGGTCCCCGCACCCTGCAGACTGGGGCTCGGCGGCTGCTCCTCGCCCATCTCACCGCCCCGGAAGCCTCTCGGCCGTATCCTGTTTATGTCGGTGCCCAAGCAGGCACTGTCCGGGATAAGCGACCGCGTCGTGGGATGTAATTCTCTTACCGCCTGCGGACTCTGCTCGGAGCTGCTCCTTCCTGATCAAGCACCTTCCTCTCGGAGTCGGTACAAAGGGGAAGGGAAGGTGGCACCGCCCCAGAGACGCTCCCCCCACTCCCGGCAGCGGGGACAGCCCCGGTCAGCGCGGCCGACGGGGATCGGCTGCCCCCAGGAGGGCGAAAACTGGAAAGCAGCTTCCAGACCTTCCATCGCGCTGAGATCGTGAAGCCCCAGAGCCGAGCCTGAGCTTTTACATAGTTTCTGTGGTTATTCATTAAAACCGCTTTCAAAATGAACGCCAACTAGGGGGGGATGCTCAGCAGCCCGGCACGTTTTGAGAAGAGAATGTGAAGGAGATGCACTACCCCACCTCCTCAATCCCCCCAGAGCCACATCGCGATGCCGACACCAGCCAATGTCTAGGTATAATGACAGTGGGTCCAACATCATTCTTGTTTCAAGTGCAACAGGCTGGGACAACCTGGCACTTTCTGACCTAGGACACTGAGTTGAGACAATCTGGTACCTTCCCACGCTGGTGCACAGTGAGATGGGATGATTGGGCCCTCCCTAACCACACCTGAAACTTCTGTTGCCTACTGGAGACCCATCCTGCCCAGATCACAAGGCCACTCTGAAAATTGTCAAGATGACCTGCCCAGAACTGCAGCCCCAATGTCAAAATACCAACCGAAGTCAACCATCTTGCAACTTTAGAAATGTCAGCCTTGAAGTGAGGGCCTTTAGAGCTCTCTGGCATTGCTTTTACAAATTTATATTTTTCTAATATTTTTGACAGCAATTCTATAAGCAGCCTCAACTTCTCTACTCCCTCTGTGAAGGGCCAGCAGATTTGGTGAGGTAGCAGAAGACGACACAACAGACATCCAAAGCCATACTCACAGGGGTCTTTCTGTGCTTGAAATCCCCTCCTGTTGTCCAGCAGAAAGAGAAAAGGCCTAAATAAAGCCTGGATAACCCCAGCACCAACACGGAGAACACAGAGTTTTGGTATTTCAGGACTAGACAAAGCCCCTCCCCTTCTTTGGAGCAGAATTTTACCTCTTTGCACACCAGAGTAACACCAATTGCATCCAGCTGAAGCCAGCAGAGCCATGGTTTTCTTGAAGCACCTTCACTTCAGTTTGGATTTTGCACAGCACTTTCAAGTCTATGTTAATCAGCAAGACCCTCCTAATTTGAAGAGAAGTCAGGCAAACTTCTCTAGGAGCTGAAGATAGAGGCCACCTTGAAGCAGTCTGATGAATCAAAACATAGTTTGAAGTTACAAGGCACGTGTCCTGAATATTTCATTTGGGTCACCTGCTGCTGAATTGTACTGGAAGGTGCACATCTGCACCAAGAGAAAAAACAGCACAAGCACCAAAGGCCCCCATGATTTCATAACTCACAGTATCCTGAAGCATCTGGTAAGAGCCCAGCCTCCATGAGGTTTAAAAACTCTAATTCTGCCTGTACATTGCCAAGAGCATGACTGCAGATAAGCTGGGATGGTGTCCTGGGCTTCAGTCATCTGCCACCTTCCTAACACTGAGGTCTCCGTAGCAGGGGCTGCTCTCATGGCCAACATACAGATGATATTTAACTGATTGTCCTCTAGCTACAGTAAAAGAAAATAGGAGCCAGGAATGGGCTGAAAATGGCACAAGCCCTTTCCTGACCTCTTTAGGGAAGGCACACTGGATTATGCTGCCATTGACTCCCTACCCCAACCCTTCTATGTTCCCCAAGTGACAGCTAATCTCTGATGGCCCTGCTCTGTGCAGAAATAAATTGGTCTCTGACCTTTGGATTGCTGAGCCTTAGCCCAGATGTGACTTGCACCCCAGGAACAGAGAGTCAGGCACTGTCCACCATCCCTACCAGCCCACTTATTAAATTTATAGGCTTTAAGGAATACAAAAAGTGCCCTGGGGTCTTGCCAACTTTTTCCCTGAACCTACAGGCCCTCTGGATTTAAGTTATATAGAATTACAGAATCATAGACTGGTTTGGGTTGGAAGGGACCGTTAAAGGTTCTCCAGTCCACGCCCCCTGAACAGAGCAGGGACATCTGCAACTAGAGCAGCTTGCTCAGAGTTCAGGCCAACCTGACCTGGAAGGTTTCCAGGGATGAGGCATCAACTACCTCTCTAGACAACCTGAGCCACTGTCTCACCATCCTCAGCATCAAAAATGTCTTCATTTTATCTAGTCTAAATCTACCCTCTTTTGGTTTAAAATCATCACCTCTTGTCCTGTCACAACAAGCCCTACTGAAAAGTTCGTTCCCATCTTTCTGACGGGACCCTTTAAGTACTGAAAGGCCTCAAGAATGTCTCCCCAGAGCCTTCTCCAGGCTGAACCACCCCGACTCTCTCAGCCTGTCCCCAGAGCAGAGGGGTTCCAATCCTTGCATAATTTCAGTGGCCTCCTCTGGACTCACTCCAGAAAGCAGCAAGGGAAAGTTTAATTACTTCCCATATAGGTGCAGAATGATGGTTGGGTACACATTTGTGTTACCCGGTGAGGTGGACAGGAAAACTCAGGACAAGCGTAAGCCTTATGGAGTGTAACACCCTCATCAGTGTCACTGGACAGCTCTCATCAGGCCCAGTGGGAAGCCCCACTGGAAAAGCATCAGGTAGTTGGTGAACAGCCTGTGGATTTGAGAATGGCTGGATGTAGGACAATCACCAGCACACACCATAGTGCCATTTGTCTTCAGAGAGCACCTTAGCGCTGAATCAGGAAGGTATGCTGTACTTGATGAAAGTGGGTCAGGTTTGAGTGTATGAAACAATGGTAGTCAGCCTGAGGGGAGAGATAAGCTTCCCTTTTATCTTCATTTTCTTTCAAAGACCCATGGTTGGATTTGGGTTTGCCAAGAGTTAGGGCTGGGTCAGCCACTAGATGAATGACAGATGCTCTCTGTTAACACCTCTGCCTTCCCAAAGGGGAAAAGAAAGGTAATAGAGGAGAGAGATTTATGGTGTTGAAAAGAAAACTAAAACAGCTTTAGTGAAAATAATAACAATACAATGGAATATATACAGATATATACAAACCCAGTATTAAATTCAACCCCATGATAGCAATTGCATCACTGTCACCACTGATGCTGCAGAGCAGGCACTGGGGAAGTCTCAAGACAGGACTCAATCAGATGGGAACCAGACTCAGGAACACATGGGTTGGGATCAAAGGCAGAGCAGAGCCCTCCTTGGACACTGGCCATTGAAGAAGAGGCTTGACCCTCATGATCCCTCAGCTTTATACTGAACATGCTGTACATGGACTGGAATCCCTTGCTGGTCATTTTAGGGTCCCCTGTCCTGGCTGCTCGTCCCACCAAGCACCACCTCTTACTTTTGGCACCTTCCAAACCATGTCACACAAGATTTAACAGTGACCTTGTTCTGCACAGGAGCAACTATAAAGCAAGAACCTTTCTGAACTCACCAGTACTTGATAGTAACTCTAAAAATGGAGTGTTATCACTGCTGTAACTGACAGTGGAACTGAAGATTATCTTAAGTATTTTATATAGAACATAAAAAGCTTGCTTTGTGGTCTGAGTACATTCAACCATTCATTTAAGTAGTTCATGCTCACATAATTAATTTTGTATTTTGATTACCTGTTCAAATAAGAGACAATTACATCAGTTCTGAGACTCACAATAATAATAAAAACCAAAACAAAACCTAACACTAAGGCCCCATTCTCTATTAACATATACAGAACTGCTATAAGTTTTAGTTCAAGTTCCTTTGTAGCAGAGGCTGCAGATCCCTATGTGCCTGACAGGTTCTTCAGATAAATGTGAAGAGCAGAAAGAACTTCTTGCCAATGATACCTAGTAGATTGAGACCTGAATGTCTGAAAAAAGGCTATTAAAAAAAAAAAAATTGCTACGTACTAGATATAGGGGAGAAAAAAATTATATAAATAGATCTGAAAATTTATGGTAGGAACCAATCATATCCAGAACTTTCATCACTGAGTGGGCTTTGTTGAGATTGTACTTTTTTATAACACACATGATCAAAACATTTATCCATCTAAGCCTGAAGAACAGTATTTCTAAATTATAGGAATTTATGCAACTTGGTTCTAGTTTATATCCACCATTAGATTTACAACTAGCTAAGGCTAGAATTATGAGCAAATACAACTAAGCACTATCTAAAATATTTCATTTTTAAAATCCTAAATAACAACAGAAATACCAGGCTTAATTCAAACTTCTTAATTGTTCTCAGGTTTCTTTGCTGTATCTTAAAAATTAAGGTCATTACTCCAGTTCTTACTAATAGCCTGTTGTACTTTACTAAATACTCTGTTTCATTATGTTATACATTATTATCTTCCACAAGTAAAAAAAATAAGGTAAGAGTAATACATTATACTGTTCTTTCTGGACAAATAAAAAGTCTAGCCATGTATTTCTGCTAAGCAAAAAAGTTCAGTGCTTACAAAAGCACAGCTGAAAACTTCAGTTTACGTCCAAATTGGAAGAAGTACTTTTACGTATCATTCCTTCTTCCATCAGAAACTAGCTGGAGAGTTATAAGTCCTACTCACCAGAATATTTCCTTTGCTTTCCAATAAGCCACCTTCCCAGCAAAGATGCTCATTTGGTTCTTCTCACCTCTCCAGCTACCTGTTTTCATAACATTTGTTCTAAAACAACATTTCAAGTCTGACAGACTTTCTTGAAACTGAGTAATATGTTCAAAACTATCAGAAAAAAACCCAAAAAAAGCAATGAAAATGTTATTTCTTCTCTTTTCAAGAGGCCTCCTTTAACCCAGACTAAAAAGAAACAGCAACTTATTCAAGCAACTCCACTACATCTTTCCTGAAAACACAGCACCCTCCAGTGGAAGTTTTTTAGAAGATAAAAGACTTAACTTAATGGGTAAGTCAGCTGGAGACATTCTGGCTAATGGTGAGAGTCAGATGGATAACGTTATTTATTAGCTCATGTCCCAAGGGAAGGGAAGGGTATATATCATGTTCCTGGGGCACTGGTAAGTGTTCTTTAAAGGCAAAACCATTTTGGTGAGAACACCTGATCCACGGGCATCCTTTCCGTAAATATGACTTTAGTGGTGGGTAAGTTACTTGTATTTTATAGCTCAGTGAGAATTTATAACTGCTAACTTTCTGTTTTCTTTCTTTTTACCCTTAAATTACTGACTGCTTCTCCTAGCAAGGTCAGAGATTTCCCCTGAAATGGGTTCTCAAGTCTTAGATAGTATTTCTTTCCTCTTGCTCCCCTCTGTGGGAGAGCATGGAGCCTAAGAAGATAGCATGTTACACACAAGTGTATGCCTGCTGTTTTGCTGTGCTTTTGTCCTTACTTGCTTATTTGATTTCCTTTATGGCCTGGACGAGGGAAATCTTGTTTTCTCTGGGTCTGGACTGCTGCCACAAGTTAGTTAGATGTGGAGGTGAGGGTGTGATATTGCCAAACCTGGAGACAGGCTGTGAAAGCAGGTTGTAAATAGCTCTCCTCTGTGAAGGTCCCTCTGCTGGATGCTCCGAGGAAAACTGGCTTACACTTGTTGCATCACACAATTAGGCGTTTAAAAACAACCCCAGACAAAAATACCAACCACCTGGTCTTGCAGACAAATAATTTTCATCTGCTTAATTTTTTTTTTATTGTATTAGAAGAACACCTTTTGTGTAGAACTATGCAGCTGATTAGAGGTATTCTTTTACATGAGAGGGTAAGGGAAAAGACAGAATTTAAGACCTGAGAGGTAGTTGAGCTTAAGAGGTGTGTGTCCCTTATTGCAATCCTGTTCTTAAAGCCTATTTCTTGATGAGAAAACAGCCTCTTTCATTTTTCTCACAGCAGAATTCTTAGAAATTGGAGTTAGGACTTAAAAGAGCATTGAGCTTTTTTCTATATTATGCCAAATTGTTGGACCATTACAATGAGACATATGTGTTAGAATACTCTCCTCATTATTAGGCCAATATTATTTTTACTTCAATAGCAGATAGCCAAAGAGCATATCTATCAAAAACAGCCTTATAGAAAGAAATTGCTTTCATGGTATATTGCATTTCATGAATGACTTTTCAAGTACTTCAGTGACTTTTTTTTTTTGATTCTTTCTTAACCGCGCCCCCCCCCCACCGATAACACGACAAAAAATAAAAAACAAAAAAAACAAACTATCTATTATATTTGTTTGGGGGAGGGAAAGAAGTTAAACTATTTAGTGTAGA
>WTSP01005433.1:37669-51966 GCA_025331215.1 Actenoides lindsayi | reverse complement strand
GGGCCGGGGGGGCTGGGGGGGGCCAGCATCCCGTGGGGGGGCAGGCAGGCTGGGGAGGGCACCGCTCCGGGGTGACACCTGACGGGATGGTTTGGGGTACTGTGCCGGTGCTTCCTCGCTGCTTTCGAGAACAGAAAAGGCAGGATTCATTGCTGCCAGTCAGAAGGAGGTGGTGCTGGGCAGGATCAATGTCGCCAGGTGCATTTTGGGGAGCGCTGCCAGGTTGGTGCCGTCGATGGATGCTGATGTTATGGGTCTGTGGTGTGTGTATGGGGGCAGGCAGAGCTGCACCCCTGCTTGGCAGCATCAGCCACCTCACCGGGATCCCCCAGGTTCCACGGAGCTCCTAAGCCACACTTCTCTGCACTTGCAAGGCAAGAATGCTCAAAAAACATTTTCTGCCTCAGAAATCTGCTCATATAACAGGGCTTTGGGTCAGAACCTCCCACAGCTTTGTCCGCTGGGATGTGCTTTGTGCAGATGGAGAGTCTTGCCCATGGGGTGGACGGCTTTGTGCCGGAGGACCGGCCCCCGCATGTGATGGGTGCCAGATGCCACTGGCTGGTGTTTGGCTGTCTAGCAGCTCCACCGGGACACGGTGGAGGGTGGTGAGCAGATGGTGGGGAGATAACACCTCCCCAGTGCTCTGATAAGTATGGCCCTGCTCTGCCACTGATTAAAAGATTAATTTTAGAGTTTGAAATAGAAATTTAATAAATAAACACAAGCCACCAGTGGGACCTCGCCTGGCATCATCAGGGCGCGGGGTGGCGATTGCTGCTGCTGGACTGGCGGCCGATCATTCGGCGCCAGTTTCTCCCGGTGGTGATGCTGGTGTGACCCCGGGGGGCTGTCCCGGATGGCTTCGCTCCTATGGAGTGTGGCTGCTGGAGGCTGAAAGCAGGTTGTGCAGCCGTGGCTTTTGTGCAGGAGCTTTGCCAGATCCAGCGGGAAATAAAACAGCCCTGAAGGTGCCCACTGATGCCGGGCAGGTCTTGTGGCTGGTGGCCAGACCGTGCTGTGTGCACCCTGGATGGCTGCGGACCTGCTGCTGGCTCCTCGCTGGGCATGGCTGGGGTGCAGGACCAGCCCGGTGCTTCCACAGTCCTCTTTGCATTATTATTGCTGTCACGTTTACAGTTTTTGCTGGGGCCCGGATTTGAGCACAGGGATGTCTGCAGCTCGAGGATGAGTTGAAGCTCTTCCCAAGCCTCTGCTGTGCTCTCAGCTCAGTGGCACATTCCAAAATCTTGCCCCAAAATATGTCATTTTCCCAACTTTCTATACCCAGCCATTTCCCTCCCCTCCTTCTTTCCATCTTCTTTGCTATGGTCTTACTTGAGTGAGCTTCCTGCCATCATCCTTGTGTTTTCCCCGGTTAATTTGGGGAGGACAGACCAGTGGCCTGGCTGGCAGAGCAGGTTCAGCAGCCCCCACCAGCAACTGTCCCCTGTTAATAAGTTTGTAACTAGTCCAATCCCACAGCCCAGGGGATTTAGAAAGGCAGGGAGGCTTATAATCCTGTTAACCCTTCACAGGAGCTGACACCCAAACTGGGGCTGCAGCAGATTGCCTACTTCATGGGAGGGTGAGGAGGAGGGAGGAAGGCTTCCCTGTGTGCGAGATGCCACCACACCTTGGTCCTGCTGGTATGAAAATGAAGTGAGCTTGTTTGAGATTTACCATGTGGTTGTATTTAAATCGTGTTAATCCCCATCTCAGGTGGGTACATCCAAGGTCTGGGCTGGAGCAGATTTTGGGGGACATTTATCTTGTCTGGATACAGGGTTCTGGCACAAACACCTTTCCAAAAACCTCTGGCAGATGAACCTTGACCTCACTTCCATCTGAAGCAGTCTCTCCCTAATTACTGCAGGACAGGCTAATTAAAGAGGCCCTTTTGCCTTTTACTTGACCAAAGCTTTTCAGAGCATCATGTGACCTCTGCAGCTGGAGGAGACCCATGCTCAGCTGCAGGGAGTGGAGCTGGGTCAATAAGGGCAGTTATTAGGATGGAGTATGGGTGCTATGGCCTCTGTCTTTCCCTGGAGGAAGGGTGGTGCCTTTCCCTCCTGTTCTGGGGGACTGAGACCATTTGTGAAGAAGGGACACTGGAGATGAAGTGTGTGACAATGACCAGGACTGGCCATCCAACTCAGAGAGGAGGGGATGGATGTGCAAGATGATGTGGTAAGCAGTAGCTGCCCCTGGGCAGCCTCTCTGGTCCTCTGGGATCCCCCACTGTGCCCCAGAGGAAGGGCATGAAGGAGCACTGAGGTCTACATGGCCATCAGGAGGAGAAGGGTGCCTGTAGGGTGTGGAGATGTTGATGTGTGACTGTTGCCAGCCCAGCAGCTGTGCTCATGGAGATGAGGTTTCACCACGCACGGTGTCACTGACAAGGTGGGACCTTGGGCTCAACGGAGCGACATCAGCCTGCTGGGTCTGGCATCACCCCTTCATCTGCTGCCACCACCCTTCTGCCTGCATATGGGTGCCTGGGGAGCTGCTGATGCCCAAGGCTGGGATGAGTGAATGGAGCTGCCAGTGCCTGGGTGCTCCCCATAGTACCTGCCTGCTCTCTTCACCGGTAATTTCGGTAGCGTGGTTTTGTTTGGGCCCAAGTTACCCCTGGGGACATTATCACAGGAAAATTTTTCAGAATGAGAACAATCAGCCATTGGCATAATCCCCCCAGGGAAGTGGTGGAGTCCCCAACACCGGACATGTGTAAGATTCAGCTGGACAGGAGCTGCCCCAGCTTGTCTAGACTGAGGTTTTTTCAGGAACGGTTGGACCAGATGATCCTTGAAGTCCCTTCCAACCTGGGGGGTTCTGTGATTCTATCATTGTTTGTTCTCTCTTCTGGTCAGACTTGTCTGTGAATGTCCCTGATCTTAGGAGCTCATCTGAAGCAACTCTACAGGTAGTGTTTATGGAAACTATGAGGGCTGCACCGCTACTGTGGGCAATGGGCAGTTGCTTCCCAGCTCCATAGACACAGATTTATTTTGTTTGATTTATTATCAAGGCTTCATAGGTGATTCTGTAAGCAGCACGGTTGCATTTTCCTGTTTTCTAATGAGATGTAAATGCCTCTTCAGCCTACGCTAATTTTGGTTTGTCATGAAAACAGCTGTCAGTCTGTTATTAAGCAAGTGCACGATGCTGCTCGGGCAGCCCTTTGCTCCCCACTACAGCTCCTGGCATAGGTGGGATGTGGGGGGAGACCATAACACAATCCCATGCCGTGGGCTGCACCCTCCCACCTCAAAACTTCTTAGTACCTCTTTCCAATGTTGAAAGCCCTCAGACAGACTTCACTGTTGCTGCAGGTTGTCCTTCCACCTCTAATTCCCACCCACGCAAACCTGCTGGGTCCTTGTTCCTTGGCTAAGCCGTGCACAGAGGCTCCCTGTAGACTTGGGGATGCTGCTGCCAGCACAACCCACCTGTTCCAGCTCTGGCACACTTTGTGCCGCTGCTCTGCCAAGCTCAGGATACTGCCTGGAGTCACCACCTACTTGGAGTGGTTTAGTCCTGGATGAATCCCACCACAGACATTGCTGACTGAAACGGGTGACTTGACCAGACTGGGCCTCCCTATGGGGTCTGGCTGTACCTGAGCTCTGCTGCTCCCTGCACTGTGTGGCTGGTGTGGGGCAAAGCCCTTCTGGCTCATTGGTGGAGCTGAGAGCACCAGGTACTTTGCCCTTTTTCTTGACTTCTCATTTCGCTGGGGATGCTTCTCTTCTCCTCTCCTTCTTCTCTCCTTCTCTTTCTCACCAGCATGCCTGTCCCTCTGGTTGGGCCTTCTCTCTTTCTGTAGCTGTTTTCTTCCATAAATCTCTCAATTTCCTAGCCTGAAATGAGTGCATGTGCGTGAGGAGCCAGCCCTGGACTGTGGGGACAGCCACACGTGGCTTCTCTAGACACAAGTGTGATTTGGTGGCTACCATTCACCTACTTTTTTGCTTGTGTTGACCTTTCCCAAGAAACAGGGAAGGAAGGAGACAGAAGACAGGCCAAGGAAGAAATGTAGAAGAGCCTTGTATCCACAGACAGGCTAAAGGCTGCTTTCCCAGAAGGTCCTTTAACCAACACATAGATAAGGGAATATATGCGGGTCCTCTTCAATTGGTGAAGCTGTGGAGCTGGCTTCTTGTCTGTCCCACCAGCAGATAGAAACATGTCAAAGGAGATGTCTTTAGTCCTAGTTTTGGGCAAGGTGACTTCTCCACACACCAAAGGAGCTCCATGAGCTGTGGCTTGGGCTGCACAAGCCTCCCAGATCTCTCTGCCATTGGTCAGTGCTGAAGGCCAAGTTGCATGAAAAGGTTAGTTCCCAGGCTTTAGCCTCAATGTTGTGGCTGGAACAGCTGAGGATTCTGAAGGCTCTTTGCCGTCTTTGTTTGTGTGGCCTTAACATGACTGAAGATGACCCTACCTGGGCAGCCAGGCTGCAAAGAACTATTTTGCTAGGGAGAGCATTCACTGAGCCCCTCCACTTCAAATGGAAGTATGTTTCACAAAAGATGAGCCTTCACCAATGTCTTCCTACACAATGTTGCATTTTCTGCCAGACATCTCTTTACCCCCATAATAACCATGCAGTGCTAATGCTCCCAATGACATTAAACCCACAACCTCTACCTATTGCAGGCCAGCTGTTCCCAGCACTGTTTGCTTGTAGTCTGGGTAGGAAGGGCAAGAGGAGACTTGAATGATGAGAAAAAATACGGTTGGCTTTGCTTCTTTCAGGCATCTTCTTCCCCTCTTTTCTTTCTGAAACACTGACAAATATATTGCCCCTGTCTTCTCCATTTTTGGCTGTGGTCAAAGTTGGATGGTTTGGAGAGCTGTGATGCCCTGGAGGAGGTGGCAGTGGTGGGCTGGTGTAGGGCACAGGCAGCCCCAGTACCAGCTGCTTTGCCTCCTTGCCCCTCAGCAGGAAGCAGCAGCTCCACTGGTTGCTGTGGGATGGGGGAAGAGCATCACTTTGGCAGGTGTGGTCACCAGCACCAACCTGCTCCCCTTCCGTGCCTCCCCCCAGCACTCCCAGTTTCTCTTCCTCCACTTTCCCCTTCGAAAAATGTAGTGGAAAAGTGCCTGACTTGTGTTGTATTTTGCTGTCAGCACTTTTTTTTTCCTTATGGTCTTCCTCTAAGACTTATTTGGATTCTACTCTTAGCTTCACCTGCCCCTGCTTACACACACTAGTGCTAAGTAAAGCTGACTCATAGAGTTTCATGCAACTTCTTACTTTTTGCTTGAAAAAAATCCTTAATATAACTTTCTATGTAGAAAAAAAATCCATTTTTTTTCAATGAGTTTTCAAATTCCTTTCTCCAGCAGCCAGCAAAAAGGTGCACATGCAAGTTAAGCACATGTTTACATTCTGCCCAGACCTGTGGTGTTCATTTGTGCTTAAATTGTGCTCCTGACATTTGCTCATTTATTTAAAAAACTAAAGTCTTGTCAGTGGTTCCCCAGGGTAAGATGCCTGCATTTTCCAGCTGGATTTACTCTGAGCTGCCCCAGCTCAGTAAAGAGCTTGAGCATATGGTGCATCCCCTCTGCCAGAGGGATGTTTGCCTTCAACACCAGTTATACAGAGCAAGACTGAGACCCTCAGGCAGGTTTTATGTGGCTTATAAATCCTTCCTGAATGTGAGCCTGAGTTTTAATATGCTGTCAAACTTCTGAAACAATTTTGCTGAGTTTATTTGTTTCTGAAGCTGTTTTACTTTCTCTAATTAAGGTAGATCTTAATTGATGGGAGCAGTATCAGTGTCTGATGCTTTTACCAGGGTCAGTCTGTGTTTTGGAGGATGGAGTCGAAGATCTGAGAGTTTGGAGATAAACTTGGAAGCTGAGCCCTGCTCCTCTTCCCTGAGGGCTTCTTTGATTTGATTGTCAGTGTACTTCACCACCTCACAGACAGATGTGTGTTTTATTGCAACATCCCACCCAGTCAGTATGAAACATTGGCATTTGGGAAGGGTGAGCATTGCTCTGGGTGCAGCTGGCAGTGGTTGGAGGGACCATGGTTGGTGGTGCTGCTGAAGTTTTTGTTTTTGAAGGTGCTGAGCACCTAAGCCTCACACAAAAACGTGAGCACTCAACAATGAGTGTGGAAATTGTTCCCTGGGATGCAGAAACTGGGTTGGACAAATTACTGAGTTGCCAGGCAGAGGAATTCTCCTGTTTGCCTATATGTTTTGGGTTGGATTGGCCTGGCTCCAGCAAGCTCTTCTGTAGCCCCTCTGAAGTTGGTTAGAGAGGTCACCTTGTCCTGTTGAGGTTGCCTCCAGTGCCTTAGGTACCCCTTCCCTTCAGCAGCACGGATTTATTCCAGCTAAGGCTCTGGCCAATGACTCAAAGTGGTCATCCTGTGAATTAATTTATTTAGCAGAGTCTCAAAGGATCTCAGAAGGTTGTACATTGAATTTTGGTGATGGGATGGAAATTCTCTTACTGTGACTAAGATGTTTATTAGAGGACTTGGGGTATGATCATTAGAGTAACTGGCAGGAGGCTGGTGTGTAAAGGCTGCCTGAATATCCATTCACAGTGGCCACAGTGCTAGGACACTCCTGCCCCTCAAATAGTTGTGCCCTGGTGTGGACCAGCTCCTTGTGGTAGAAGAGGCATGAACGGAGGGTTAGCATACCCTGCAGGCTGAATTTGTGCGTCTGTTCTGCCACAAACCTTCCTGGCTAGCCTTGACCAAGTCACTTAGGGCCAGAGCTGGGGGTCGTTGAGCACTTAATGGAGCATGGTGTTTGACTTTCTGTGCCCTGGACATTGTCTGTGGGATGGCAGGAGAAAGAGCATCTCCCAGCTGTTGTGTTGCTGCAGGGACAAGTAGCTCTGTGAGGCTTTCAGTGAAGAGAAGCTGCAGTTGTCCATCAGACTGGGAAATTATCCCCCACACAACCCCTTGAGCTTAGTCCGATTTGGCCAAAGGCTTTACGCAGACATGGACTAGGAACTGGGCTGGCTTTGGTGGGGTGTCTGTGATGTATCACCAGATGTGTCCGCATTTGATGTGCAGTTGGAATGATTTATTCGTATTTTGATCTTGCAGCTGAATTAACTCAGTTTTTAAGAGCTTTGGCCACCTAAACGTGTAGTGTGCTCAGGTTTTTAATATTTCATCTGAATGTTCTCAAAGGTTAGTCACTTTATAAAAATAAATAAAATAAAATGCAGGAAAACTTTGCACGTTTGTTGCTGGTTTAAAGCACCTTGCACCCAGCAAGGCTTCACATGATCACTGGGCAAGCTCTCACTCATAAAATTTTTTGTTCATACATGGGGAAAGTAATATTCAAGAGCATCAGATCCAAGGAAATATTCAGCAAAGAGTCTGCAGTCCCAAGCAATCACTTCCATATGCTGAGCCGAGTTTATGTACCCTCATGCTCAGCTAACAAGGTCTGGTACCACTAATGGGGTCTGGCCAGGAGCCTGCAGAGAGATGCTGTGGGAACAGCACGAGGAAGACACCGTTGATGGAGTCAGGGCCAGGAGCTGTGACCTCGGCTGTCCCCTGGAGCTGGCAGGGATGCGGGACCTGTGTCCTCCCATTGCCTGCAGCTCCAGAGCAGTGCGTCTCCTGGGAATTTCTCTTCATTTTGCACTGTGCCCACCAAAATCACAGCCCAGCCTTGAGGTGGCTTGTTCCAATTCTGTTCCTGCTCACTGTCCAACCTTGGATAATCTCATTTCATCTGTCCCTGCATCCAAAGTGGGGGTCATGCTGTTTCTGCAGCTGGGTGATGTGCATCAAGACAGGGATGAAAGATGTTATTTAAAGGCAAATCATACTGCTGACCTCCCAGCAGACAGTGGAACAGCTGAATTTGTTTTGTATTAAGGAGAAAATGCTGTGCTAAAAGGAAAAAAACCCCATACACACACACCCCCCACCCCACCCCCCCCCAAAAAAAAAACCAAACCCAAACAAAAAATCCCTAAGTGCTACAGTCTGTTATTACTTCCAAAGCTTTATGATGGATTTTAAGCCTTTGGGAGGGTGAGTGCACATGTTCTGCACCTGACCACCACCCTCCATTTCTGGAGGGGCTGTTCCCAAAGACACGAGATAGCATATACCCAAATAGTTACCCTGTTGTGTGAAGGATGCTTACCAGGGCTCTGCTGGGGGGGCTGGCAGAGCTCCCTCCTGGCTCGTTCAGGAAGGGGCTTGCGATGGGCCGTGTTGGCTTTGGCTTGCGTAAGCTTTAATCTAAAGTTGGAGATGTTTTTAGCTGATCTGTGTTAATGTTGGGTGGAATTAACATGCGTACAGGGATGCCACGTGACTGCCTCCGACCTCCCCCTTTTTTCCTTTTTTTTTTTTCCCCTCTTATTTTCCTTTTTCCCCTCACCGTTTTAACGGATTCTCGCCAAATCGAAGTGGCTGGCACCCGGCAGGGCTGGGCTGCCACCATCAGCAAGATGCCCGCTGTCTCTGTCCTTTACAAGGGAGCCATCATCATCAGCAGGTAATCCCTCTGCAGCTAGGGCAGGAGTCGGGGATGGGGCTCAGGGGAGCCCTTGGGGGTCCCGGTGGCCCTCTCTGTCTTAGAGAGCCAAGAGCCATCTGCTGTGGCTGCTGCAGGACCAGGGTGTGCTGGCAGGGATGGCTGGCACACAGCGAAAAGATCTGAGGACATCAGAACTAGTGCCCAGGGTTGGGTTTCTTGAGTGTCTAGCATTAGAGAAGCTCATTCTACTACGCCATTTGTGTGTAGGATCGGGGATAAAAGTTGATTGTATCAAGCAGGCATCTGTTTCACCAAAATCTCTGTCCTCGTGTTGCGTTTCAGCCCAGTTTGATCTATTTCTGTTTACTAGCAGCAGAGTTGTCTCGGCGATTTTCTCAAAATGCTCTGAAAATTCTGGGTAGTGAACTGAACCAGTCTGGGCCCAGGGATGCTCTGGCTTCCTGGGATACCTTCAAGCTGTTTTCTGACAGCCAGATGTGGCCAGTTGTTTGTACAGTCTCTTGAATACGTGAAACAATGCAAGACTATTAAGGGGGGTTGTTTTTAATAAGGAGAAAAAGCTTCCAATCTGAATCTTAGAGCTGGGTGTTACTGGCTTTGCAGAATAGCTTGATATTTTGAGAGGTGTTTTGGATGCCTGAAAAGAGAAGTCGCTGAGGTTTATTCCTCTCCTGCATTCCATCTCCTGCATTCCACTGACCTTTGAAGAGCCTCTTGTGCCCCACAGTGTTGTCCCTCCCTGGCTGTGTCCAGATTCGTGATCTGATATTGATTCAGAAACTCCTCTGTGACTTAAATCCTGGGAAGTGTTTTGGGAGCCCTTCATCCCTGGTTTCCCACCTGTCACACCTGGCTCTGGATTTTTCAGATGAAGGTCTGCTCTTCCTCATGTCCACCCATCCTCATGGGGGTGACCACTGCCAGCCACCTAAGGAGGAGAAGTGGTGGTGGTCCCAGGTCTGAAGTCCCCAGCTAGGGCAGAGTGGAGCTGGGCTTTTTTGTTGTCATTTTTTTTGGAACACCCACCTTGCCAGAGGGTCTTTGGGGGGAAGACTCTGGTGGGTTGGGATTGTTACCCGGCATGGGGGAAAACTCAGGTGTACGATGCTCCTCCACTCGCTTTGACTTGCAGTCAGAAGCTCCTACGCTCAGCGTGGTGGGGCAGGGACTTGAAGCAGCTCGGCAGGTCTCGCATCCCCCTTTTCCAGACCCCATGCCAGAGGCACGGAGGCTGCCTGCGTGACAAAACCTCAGGAGCAGATCGCACCCGCCTGCTTTCATTACAGGCTGGCTGTATTTGTGAAACTGGTTTATTCCTGGAACATTGGTCCAAGCTCTGATCTCATTTCCCGGGAGCTGGACAGCTGTCCAGTCCTGTTAATCTGGGGTAATGAATCACAGACAGGTCCATCAGATTTGCTGGGTGGGGAGGATGATGTCCAACACTGCACATATTCTCTCATTTATCTGTATAAACTTCGGGGGGGGGCCAAGGGTGAGGGTGTTGATTTTTGCCAGTGCAGGCTTAATATACGGGGCTGTCTCAACCAGTGTGTCTACATCGGTCCGTGGGCAGTGGGAAGGATGTGCCTGTGTGAATGTTGGTTGAGCATCTGTGTTTCTGTTTATTTTAGCTTGTGAAAGAAAGATGCTTCTCTTCTCTCCCCTAGGACACTCATGGGACCATACGGGATGGATCGAACCGCACATTGCTTTGATTTCTATGACTGTGCAAATGGGCTGGGTGAGTACTGAACCTCTGCAAGGGACAGTGGGATGGGCTGGGGTAGCTCAAACATCCCCCCTGATCCCTAGCACCAGTGTTGTGATGTGCCTCCCTGTGTGAAGTCTGAGATCTCACAGAAAGACTGGTTCTCATGCCTGCCTGTGTTGACCATCTGATAGCACCTTTTTCATCTGGGTGGTTAAAATAACATCAAAATCCCAACTAATTCCCCATGGATATTGAGCAGAAGCAGTGCTGAGAGCTGTACAGGAGCCTGGGGCCAGAGCCCCTCCTCTGAGCAGGACAGGGAGGGGCATGAAAGGCTTTTCAGATTTTTCTTATTCATTAAAATAAGAAAAAAAATTAAAATGAAAAAAATGAAGGAAAAAAAAAAGGGAAATAAAATCCTAAGCACTTCCCAGCTGCCTGCCCCGCTGCAGGCAGGCTCCCAGGGAAGCCAACCCAATGGGTGATGCAGGGCGTTGTGGCTTTCCTGGGGACCGGGCTGTAGGAGTTGGGTTTGGAAAGTTTGGCCCACAGGTAAGGGTATGAGCAGCAAGTGAGTCAGGTGCCCTTCCACGGCACTCTGAACATCAAAGCTTAGAAGAGAAGGGGAAAGAGACGGTCATATCCATCAGAATGTGAGAAATAGTTGCAGGTTCATGAAATTCAGCCCAGAAGGATCCAGCACAGCACCTCATCTGACCTCTGTGTGTCCAGCAGCATAACTATTGCTGCTTCCTCATGGACTTGATAAAAAATTGTGACCCTGCATCAGGATTTCTCTGAGCCCACTGTGAAGTCTCTTCCATAGCTGTCAATTGTGAGCGTAGCCCATCATTCTGCAGAGCAGCTCTGGGACCCTTGGTGGAGTCCCTGAGTGACCTTTTGGGGACCTCTCCTGAGAAGTCAAATTACCCAGAGAAACAAGGTCTGGTTTCCTGAGACCTGAGATTAATTATAGATTAATTATTAGCTGTTTGTAGCTCTCGGGTAACGGGGCTTTTGGCCGTGCAGGAAGGGCTTTGCTGACTCTTCTCTAGTGTTCTGTTCATGAGGTTCACAGGAGCTCAGCAAAATGTCTCGGTGAATATAATATTTTAATCTCTAGAGGTGGATTTGGTTGAGTTGATGGGATTTTAGCTGCTGGGTTAGATTAGCTTGTTAAAGGAGGAGACCCAGAGAAGCCTGACCAAGCTGTCGCTGATCTCTGAAAGAAGTGCACAGATATTGCAGCCTACTGTAAGCCACTTTGCTGAGTCCCAATACTCCTTCTTTTCCCACATCTGTGGACAGAGTGTCTTTGCAGGGCTTTGCATACCCTCCACAGGGTCTTGTGCTGCAGGAAGGTATTATGATGTGGATTTTCTAATGCTGTCATCAGCTTTCCTCATCCTTTCTTGTGAGGCTCGAAACCCCCAAGACAAATGATTGTCCTGCAGAAATCATCCCTCTCTGCTGAGGACCAAGCAGTGCTTGCAGGAGCCCCATGCCTGACACAGGTGTAGATGCTCAGAATATGTGGGGGTTTTGGGGGAAAAAAAGTGCCTTCATGAGTTTATGTTCAGATGTAGGTATTATTCCAGCCAAGTTTCTATGGAGTGGCATCAACCCGCTTGGTGCCGGAGTGGCAGGTCAGCGTTAGGCCCCAGGTCTGTTGCTCTGTGGCTTTAGGTGGAAACCCACATGTGAACCTCAGCAGAAGTTCAAAGGGGTTACTCGGCGGCTCCTCAAACCTGAACTTTGAATTAAAGAATAGCCATCAAAGGGAAGTGCTGATTAAGAAGCATTTCTGAGAAACACCGGGAGATCCCATTATCTTGACCTTCATCTTCTTAGAACAGGGCAGTGAGTGATTCACCTCCAATCTGTCCCTTCCTCCAGACACAAAAAGCTGGCTGGGGCTGCAAGATCAACAGAGGGATTAAGGGAAATGTAATTGAACATTGCTAGCTTAGGCGCAAAGCAGGCAGCTCCTCTCCGTGCATCCCGCCGGGAGCGTGGCATGGCTGCCGCTGGGGTCAGGATGCACCGGAGATGATTACAGTTGGGCTAAACAACCAGATTAGCCAGGACACCCCTTGACCCCTGCTATAGGGAGCCAGGAGCAGGTGAGATTATAGCCTGAGAACTGTGACACTGGCAGTAGTGGAAGCGGGATTAGATGCACCAGAGAAGTTTGAGGGTCTTGAAGGAATTTGTAGGATCACTAAGCAGCCGAAGAAAGTGCTATGGCAGTCGGTCTAAGCCCTGTGCCCACCTGGAGTTTCCCCATAAAACATTTATTCTGGAAAAGAGAAAATACTGGAGATGTGGGCATCAGCTCCAGGACCTTTGCCAGAAAGGAAAGATTAAATAGAGGGATCCAAAATAGGCTAGATTATCTGGCCTTAAGTATGACTTAATAAGCATTATATGGGGACTTTGGTGCTGTGACAATTCAAGAGCTGTTATTTACCTATACTGAGTCCCAAATATAAATTTGACTGAAGTGTTTATAAAATACAAAGACTCTCAGGAACTCTACCACCACAATCTTTGTTGACTCGGGTGTGCTGCAGTCTGTCCCGGGCTGTTCCACGGTCAATCCAAGCTCTGGCAGGCATGAGCCCTTCCTCTTTCTCCTCCTCCTCCTCCCTGCCCTGGTGGGGAGTCCCCAGTGCATTCAGGGGGGGCAGGACTGGTGTCTACAATACAATGAGTGGGTGGGCAGTGTGGGCAGAGCCTGGCAGCACCCGGCTGCTTTGCCAACAAGGGAGTTAAAAGTCAGGGGGTTTTCCTCCCTCCCCCCACCTCCAAGTTGGAGTGTGTTTGGGAGCAATACTGTGAGTAATCACTGATTTTAATAACAAGATCGGATTTTCTCCTGACATCGTTGGGGATCAAGGAGGATTTGTAGATACTTCAGCTATATTAAGCCATTATTACAATTGATTTGCAGACACAAAAGGGAAATGAGTCATTATCAGTTTGATACCTCAGCAGAGGAGCCTGTTGTGAGCACGTCCTGTTGGGCTGCTGGGTGATGCTACAGATGTCCCTCTTCCAAGATGCAGATCTTGACATGATTTGTTTAAGGCATTTTATCATTCCTAACTACTTGATGTTCCAATGTGAAGAAAAACAGGATGGCTTCTGGAGTCATCACATTGGCTTAAGCCAGACTTCTGGTGTCCTCCCTGTCCAGGGGAACCCATGAGCCTCTGCCTCTGGTAGGACCCCCTGTGCCAGGGCTTTCCCAAACCCCATCCCAAGTGTAAGCCTGCTCCCCAGCAAAAGCAAAGTCCACCAGCAGCCACCTCAGGCTGGTCAGGAGCTGAGAAGCTTTCCAGCTGAGCATCCTTGTTGATGACCAGCTTTCACCTTCTGTCAGTAGGCTTTGGGGCTGCAGCATCTCTTCCCTGCTTTGATCCATAGGTGCCTGACCTGTCTGCATGCCTCAGTGAGGCTCGTGCTGCTTGGAGATACCTCTTTTGGGCAATATTTTCAATTTTAGTAAATGTCTTCAAACATTGTGGAGTGGAGAACAGCATTGGTGCCTGCACCTGAGGTTTTCTGCTGAGTTCCCAGTGGTATCGGTAAAACAGCTCTCCCCTCCCAGTTGCTATGTAGTTTAATGCATCAAGCCCAGAGAATAAACTCCAGCTCTGGGGTTTTGTGCTTGGGAGAGTCAGCTATTGCTGCATATAGGAATAAGATGAAAAATCATAATAATCTGGTTTTAATCACAATTTGAATGTAAAAAGGAGGAAAGGCTGAGAGCCCTGGGGCTGTTCAGCCTGGGGAAGAGCAGGCTGAGAGAGGATCTGATCAGTGCTGATCAATAGCTAAAGGGCTCACAGGGGGCAAAAGGATGGGGCCAGGCTCTTGTCAGTGGTGCCCAGTGACAGGACAAAGGGCAACAGGCACAAACTGGAACCCAGGAGGTTCCATCTGAACAGGAAGAGAAACTTCTTTGCTGCAAGGGTGTTGGAGCCTGGCCCAGGCTGCCCAGAGAGGTTGTGGAGTCTCCTTCTCTGCAGAGATTCCAAAAACCCCTTGACAAGGCAATCCTG
>WTSP01005433.1:3166-37512 GCA_025331215.1 Actenoides lindsayi | reverse complement strand
TGGCCCAGGCTGCCCAGAGAGGTTGTGGAGTCTCCTTCTCTGCAGAGATTCCAAAAACCCCTGGACAAGGCAATCCTGGGCTTCCTGCTCTGGGTGACCCTGCTTGAGCAAGGGTCACATTCACCAAAGGTTCCTTCCAGCTCCCACCATTCTGTGTTTCTGTGATTTTGTTTAAAGATGACTTGAGAGACAAGGGACTGAAGCTGGCTTCATGCTGGCTGTGTCCCCCTATGTGGTGCCGCATGTCCTCAGCATGCCCTCCTGTCCAGAGCAGCAAAATGCCTGACCGGCAGCTCTTGGGAGAGATTTGTTAATTAAAGCCAGGCTTTCTAATCCCTCTGTCCACCGCCTGGATCTTTGAAGCAGGATTTAATGAGCCCTGGACAAATAAGTCTCTTGGGCCTTTTCCTGCCAGCCAGCTTACGCATGCTGGCTGGGACAGGTCCCGTGGCTGGAGAGGTGGCTGTGTGGAGCACGAGCCCTTTGCCAAGGTGCTACAGGGTACGCACATCAAGCTGCCACAACAGGGGGTTTCAGAGACCCAACAGAGATCATTGCTGGCACCTTGGCTCCTGCCTCTGGGCTGCTCCTCCCAGGTCCAAACACTGATAAAGAGTGGCTGCTCTGGGGACTGCTCCTGATGTGCAGCTCTGCCATCAATGGCAGCTTCAAAGGCTGCAGTGGAGATGCTGCTGGTGCCTGACAGGCAGGCGAGTGTGTGGTGGTTATGTTCTCACCACGGCATTGAACTGGGGCTTGTCCAGATGTTGCACTTTGAAGGGGTTCTTCTTGGGGAAATGTTTGTCCCAAGTAATGTTTTCTATGACAGGTGTTATGAGAGACATGAACACAGGCTGAGGCATCCACAGCAGAATCAGATCCTTTCCCATCAGTGATGAAGGACCTGTTGGAGCAGGTCCACAGGAGGCCACAAAAATGATCTGAGGGTGGAACTCTCTGCTGTGAGGACAAGCTGAGAGAGATGAGTTGTTCAGCCTGGAGAAGAGAAGGATTTGGGGAGACTTTCTTGTGGCCTTTCAGGTCTTCAAGGGGCCTGTCAGAAAGATGGGGACAGCAGGGCTTGTTGTGACAGGACAAGGGGTGACGTTTTTAAATTAAAAGAGAGAGATTCAGACTGGAGAGAAAGAAGAAATTTTTTCTGCTGAGGGTGGTGAGACCCTGCCCCAGGGTGCCCAGAGAGGCGATTGATGCCCCATCCCTGGAACCATTCCAGGTGAAGTTGGCAGGGGCTCTGAGCAACCTGCTCTAGTTGCAGATGTCCATGCAGGTGGGTTGGACTACATGACTTATAAAGGTCCATTCCCACCCAAACCAGTCCATGATTCTATGAACTTGGGGTTGGGACAGGTGTTCAGTCCTTGCCTATGACTTTCCTGGAAGCTTTGCCTCCACAGCCATTGGTCTGAGCAGATGCTATCAGATGCCTGTAGCCTTTGTGTCATTCCAGTGGCAGCATCCTGTTGTTTGTGCTGCTGCTTGTGTATCACAGGGGATGTATGGGACTTTTCACAAATGGTTTTTAACAGGGGTGTCCAGTGGTGTTGGGGTGCCCAGGAGCTGTGCCAGAGGCTGCATCTCTCTGAGATGTCCCGTGAAACTGCACTACTTCTGTCTTTGTGTCATGGTCTCTTCTTATCCTCCAGGTATTAAGGTAATTGGTGGCATCAAGGAACTCACTGGAGAAGAATATGGAGTTTATGTCAAGAGGATCATTCCAGGTGGTGTTGCTTACGCAGATGGTGAGTTAAACATGGTGTGGAGTACCACAAAACCCGAGAAAAGCCAAAATCCACTGTATTTATGTTACATGTTACCTTATTAGATATTTCAGGTGCTTCCTCACAGATTTTCCAGCAGTGGGGGATATTTTTTTGCTGTGGCAGACTTGCCTTGGCTTCTCAGCATGAGTACGATTGCTTTGTGTCTTTAAAGTGAGATCCATCTCTGCCACACAGAGAACTTCACTTTGCTTCCTGTCCTTTCCCACACACCCCTCACTGCCTGTAGACCCAAAAAACCCCAAGGTCCTTTAGCAAATTCAGCTCTGCTCTCAGCCACTGATTTAATTCTGATGAGGACCTTCAGATCAGTTGGTATTAGGCGGGGCTCTGCAGAGTTCACCTTTTGTAAGTTAAGCCACAATGATTTTTTTTTTTAGGTTTTTTTCCCTCAAATGTTAGAACATCATTTTTCTACCTAAGAAAGAAAAATACATCCAAAACAGGTGGACATGCCACTCATGGTTGTCTACCTGACCTCAGACTGAATTCAGTAAAAGCTTTACTGCAGTTTTCAATGTTCACTTGGTAACTTCCTACAGCGGAGCAAGTGCTGTGATGTTGGAGAGGGTTGTTCAAGGAGGTTGCAGAAACTTAATCTATGGACATCTTGAAAAACCAGTTGGATGAGCATTTCAGGAGCGACTTACGCATATTTCGTCCTGTCTCTGGGCAAAGGGAGGAACTGCCCAACCTCTCCCAGTCCCTTCAAGCTGTATTTTCTGCAGTTTCTATCCATTAGTTTTCTTTTCTAGGGCGCCTGCAGCCAGGAGACCAGATCCTGGAGGTCAATGGAGATTCCTTAATTGGGGTTACAAGTGAGAGGTACCATATCCAAACAGAAATTCTGCATTCCTGTTGCTTTTGTATAAGTCTGTGAAGTGGTTTAGGTTGCAGGTTGCATGGAGGACACCAGGGCATCGCTTTGTCTGTGCTCTGACGCAGCCAGTGCTGTTCTAGAGAGCCAGCTTGGGAATTATCGAATGAAAGTTTCTGTATCAAAATAGACCAATGAACCCATACTGTATTTGTGACATATTCAGGCATTTTCCCCAAATGCTTGTTTTTTTCACAGCTGCTGACACCCCCACTCCATCTGTTGCAGCTTCCCAGCAAGTCCCACAGCTCCCAGTGCCGGAGATTAGCTGGTGCCTAAGCCCAACAGCACTGCTCCATGACAGGGATTCCCTTTTGAGCTGCAACCAGCCCTTCAGCTCTCTGCCAAGAAAATCACTAGCTGATCCAGAGGTGCCCTGCACTTTTGGGGCACCCTGTTCCCTGACACACAGTGCTAGCCTGATGCTGCCTTGCACTTCTGCCTGGGGGACTTAGGCTGGGTGAATTCTTGGGAAGGAGCATGAGGAGCTTCTCCCACTCCCAAACCCCCATCATGGCTGGGTTTGGTGAAGGAGGTTCCAAAGACATCTCTGCAGCTGCAGGGAGGCTGTGCCTGGACCCCAGCCCACTGCCCTGACTCCCGTGGGGGCATGTGTATTTTGAACCAGAAAGTGGTCATCCCTAGGTTGGTAACTTCTGAGTGAGGAGGTGTGCTGGGAGGTATTTGCTCACCATCATGTGCACCTTCTGGGTCTGCTTTGTTATCGTGGACTTCTAATTTATTGCAGAAGTGGAAAATTCAGGCTGCGAATTGGCTGTTTTCTGGCCCCACTTCCAGGGCAAGGAAATGGGGCTGTGCCAGAGTCATCCAGCTGAAAAAGGTCACTTGGCTGCTAACAGGCTTTGCCCAGGTCATGGGTCTCTTCTCAATTTGCTGTGAGCTTTGATGCATGGCTTGGCGAACTCGGTGGGGCACCTCTGTGAGCTGGCATCGATACGTTGTGGTCCTTCTCACAGGGCCGTGGACATCCTGAGGACAGCGTCGGCCACCAGCCACATGCGCCTTCTTATAGCCCGTGACGACGATGCCAGGTAAGGGCTGTCGCCTTGCACCGGGAAGGGGGATCATGGTGCGTGTTGGCACTGTAGCTGGGCTGTCTTTGAGCTAACCGGAATCACAGTTCATGAAGACAGAGGTGGCCAAAGTAACTTTGATAGCTGTGCACCAGTGGGAATGAGCTGGAGATGTAATGGGAAGGGAAGAAAAGCTGGTGGCTTCCAGCTGCAGACTTGGCTTCAGTCCAGCTTGTGCCAGGTCCGTGTGGCATCAAGTAGACTTCTGCAGGTGTTTCCCTAGCAAGGACCAGGGCAGATCCAGCCTTGGCTGTAGGGTGGTATGAGCTCCTTCAGCACTGAGCACATCCTGCACAGAGATTTGGGTGAGGATGTACAGGGACAGCAGGATCTTTCCTTCCTGTTCCTTTCCAGTGATACACCTTAAGATAAGGTCTCCCTTTCCCAGAGGATTCCTGTTTTTTGGTCAGTCACCAAGGAGTGCTGCTTAATAGAGAGGAGATTTAGACTAGATAGAAGGATGAAATTTTTTCTGCTGAGGGTGGTGAGACCCTGGCCCAGGTTGCCCAGAGAGGTGGTTGATGCCTCATCCCTGGAACCATTCCAGGTGAGGTTGTCCAGAGCTCTGAGCAACCTGCTCTAGTTACAGATGTTCCTGCTCCCTGCAGGGGGGTTGAACTAGATGAGCTTTAAAGGTCACTTCCAACCTAAACCAGTCTGATTCTGTGACTCACATGGAGGACAAGCAGATTCTTCCTGAAACCTCTCCCTGTGCTACTTGGTGGAAAACTTTGATTTCTTGAGAGATGCTTGGAGGATTCGACAGGAGAAGGGAAGAGTCCAGTTTTGTTTGGGCTGGATTTAAGCTTTGTAGGACAATGATGGTGTCATGAGAGAAGGCAGGGTTGTGGAAACCAAGGCATGTGATTAAAGGGGTCTTTGCTCACAACCCCTGGGAGATCTGGTGCAATGTGCTGGAGCACCCTCTCTCTTGAATAGCAACACAGGTCTGAAAACTTGAAGTGCACCAGGAATCACTGAAATGAGAGTGGGTTTAGGTAGAGCCTGGCTGTGGGCAGACAGGCTGGTGGTGCCAAGGCGTTGCACTGTGTGTGGGTGGCTGAAGATCACAGAGTCAATGCAGCCGCAGCCCGTTAGCGCTGGAGATGACGGTTTCATTCCTTATCCATCAGCAGCCGTGGAGCGTTCCTGCCTTAGCAGACCAGTGAGAGTGCTGTAATGACAGGGATGACGCTAATTTTGGCTCAGTAATATAGTGGTGGAAGAATTATTTGCTATTAATGATGGGCTGCTTTTTACCTATGCTCTTCCGGTGAAAATAACATCTCAAATTATTATATTAACTGCAAGTCCTTCAGCAGCTGCTGATGAAGCACTGGGTGAAGTGACCAGGTCACCAGAGCTAGACTCAGGCCTTTGACCCTGTTTTGGCCCAAGAAAGAATGGGCAGGATGCAGTCCTGTGCCACACTGGTTTCCAGTGCTTGCCTTACGGGGGAAGCGGCAGCGGGCATCTCGCATTATCCCCTCTGAGTGGCTGTTGCCAGGTCTGGTTCCCAGCAGGAGGGGTGAGCTCTGGCATCTGAGCAGCTCCCAGCACGCATCTGCAGCGGGACTTGTTCAGGGAAACACTCGGTTTCTCAGCCAGAGCCCCCAAAGCAGGCTTTCTGCCTTCACCAATCCTGATCTGTCCCAAGCTGTTCAGGCATCTCGATGTGCCTCCTAATATCTTAAATTGCAGCAGATGTTTCTTAAAACATACGCACGGGTGGCTTTGTCGGCAGCTCCAGCTCCTTCGGGCATCTGTCATCAATCCCCAGTCGCCCTGCAAAGGCACTGCTTGAAAACCAGCTGAGAGAGGCTGGGAGGGCGACGAAACTTTAAGCAATTTATTTGGCCTCCGTTTGCTGTCGGTTATCTGTTAAATCTGCGAAAGGTTCACTGGCGGGAGAGTGGGGAAGCAATCAGTTACTTTATTTATTTATTTATTTATAAAGATTTGCAGAGATTTCGCTTACATAATCATCTCGCAAACTGTTTAATACACGAATACACGTCTCCGGGATTAAGGGCTGTGGAAAGGGGGGAAGGATTTTTCTCCTTTCTACTTTTTTTTTTTAATTTTATTTTGTTTTCTCCTTAGTGCTGTCTTTATTTCATTGATGCCCTATTATCTTTTAAGCCTGTCCTTGAGCGTGGGCGAGCAGAAAGCCCTAAGTCTGCGTGGAAACGGGCACTCTGACTTCCCGGGGACTGTCAGCTCTGGAGTTGATGCCCATGGAGCTGCCGTGCCTTGAGTCGAGGGCAGCCTCGCACCTTCCCGCTGCCCAGCAAAGCAGCTCACGAGACATGAAAGCTGAAGGATGACATGTGGAGGAGTGTAATTCGGTGTGTTTGCAGCTACTCAAATGCAGGTCGTCTCCAGAAACCCCAGCGCACAAGGCATGCTGGTGGAGGAAGCATAAAGGCTCGGGATTTGGAAGACGATCCAACCCGCCTGCCAATTTTCCCCGTGACTCAGCTGAGTAGCATTTTGTTGTGGTTGCCCTCGGGTGAATTTGACTCAAATGCTATTATTTGTCCCTGGAGTTAATTATAGGCCCAAATTACCTGTGCTTTTAATGGAACTCAGTCCTGGCGTGTATAAGATGCATGTTTTCAGCCTGTCGCATCAGACGTGGTGCAGAGAGCGGCAGTAATGCCAGGGCTTAAAGCAGAAAATTCACATTTAGAGCTGGACATGCTGGGTTTGGGTGATAGTTAGATCTGATTTTCGTCTGTGCTCATCTTTAGCAAACAAGGATAATTTTATTGCATACGCATAATTATTGTTTATTCATTCTCAGCCTGAAAGTTACAATAGTTCCTCGTTTCTATGCGTTGCACAGATATCATCCTGGTCTTTCAGGTTTATCACTGTGAGAAAGCCAGTTTGTGCTGCACCTCCTTGTACACGCATGATAAAATGCTAAATATGTTGCATCTCCACATCATACGTGCAGTTGCCTTGGCGAAATGGGCTGTTGTATTAATAGGGCTCGCACAAGAAGCTGTCAGGAAAGCAGTCTGCTCTTCTGCAAGTGCACAACCAGTATCCAGGAACCAGCAGAGAGGCCATTGCTGCAGTTCATGCCCAGCCCGATGCAAATGTGAGGTCATCGCTTTATTCGTGCAAGCTCGGTGTGTGATAGTGGCAGCTCAGACCATGGTTTGTTCATCTGAGCACTTGGTGTTAAACTGAAAGGCTAAACTGGGACGAACTCTAGTGAGGCCAGGGTGTCCCAGCAGTGGTGGGATGTACTGCCCCATGCAGCCAGAGCAGGAGGGCTCATAGCTCAGGATGTGCTAGCTCTATGCAGCTTGGTCCCCAGCTGCACTGTGCCAAGGTGGACTTGGGCTCTGTGCTGTAGCTGCTGCTCTAGACCATCATCCCACCCAGACAGCAGTGGAAATCATAGCATCATGGACTGGTTTGGGTTGCAAGGGATCTTTAAAGGTCAGGTAGTCCACCCCCCTGCAGGGACATCTGCAACTAAAGCAGGTTGCTCAGAGCCCCAGCCAACCTCACCTGAAATGGTTCCAGGGATGGGGCATTGACCACCTCTCCGGGCACTCTGGGCCAGAGTCTTACCACCCTCAGCAGAAAAAATTTCTTCTTTCTCTCCAGTCTGAATTTCCCTCTTTTAATTTGAAATCATCACCCCTTGTCCTGTCACAATAGGCCCTGCTCAAAAGTCTGTCCCCATCTTTCTGACAGGCCCCTTGAAGTCCTGCAAGGCCACAGGAAGGTGTCCCTGGAGCCTTCTCTTCTCCAGGCTGAACAACCCCAACTGTCCAGCCTGGTGTCCCAGCAAAGGGTTCCACCCTTGGATCATTTTAGTGGCCCTGCTGCAGCTGCTGTGAGCTGGGTGTGAGAAAATCTGCTTCAGTGATGCTTTTGCAGTGCTTTGGGTTCATGGTTCCCGCTGACCTGCAGGCTTTGGGTTTTGTTTATTTTGAGACAACTTATTAATTTATCTGGTGTCACAGGCTCTTCTCTCTGCCCCAGCTGTGGTGCAGAGCTGAGGTTTCCAGACGCTGTACTCTCCCATAACCTTTGATGTAGGATTTGCCCTTTGTTCTCCCAAGAACAAAAGGGCAGGACAGAAAGGTATTATGAGATAAAATAAAAATGTTTTGCAGGAAGATTGACCCCCCAGCTGCTTAATCTGAAGCAAAGCTGGCCTACAGCTGGCTGCTGCTAGCAAACCCCATTGGGTGATGGTGGAATCAACTCCATGCCATGGGGCTGTGTGAAGGCTGTGCAGGTCCAAGCTCTGTTACAGGGATCCTCCAGACCTCAAATGTCTGCATCTTAATGAAAAAGAGCTGGCAAAGGGATTATTAAAATGAACTTTCCACCTAATACAACCCCATGGTTTTTGGTTTGGTTTTTATTTTTAAATAAAGCTGGGCATTTTAGTCCTGCAGGCACCTGACAATTCTGAATGTTTTAGTAAGGGTCAAATTTTAAATATTAAAGACATCTTCTGAAGTCTTTTGGTGTCTGAAAGCACAAAGCAAGACCTGCTGGCATTCCTTGTTCATGAATTGGCAATGTTTGGGCATCGTCTGCCCGCTTGCAAATTCCTTCAAATACAGCACTGGGCACAAAATTAATTCTCAGGAGATTGACACCAGAAAGTGTGTTGCTTGCTGCTGGGATAAGCAGAGTTAGTCTTGTTAGTCATGTGTTTATGTCCTTGGTGGAACTGGGGCTTACACCACTGACCAGCAAAGCAGGAGCTGGGATAGTGGCACATGATGTAGCATTTAGTCACATCATCCCTACAGCAAACGGCTGGGCTGGACCTGGCCTTACAAAGCATCCTGGGGCTTGGGGCTCGTCATTCAGGCTCCTGGGCAAATAGTGATAAATACTTCTTTGTGGATAAACTTAGCAACATGAAATAAATAGCAAAGAATACTCAAGTCGTACATGCCCTCGCTTATAACAGTTTGACAACATGGGCTGGGGACTCGGTTGGCATTGTTTAGCAAGGTTTAAAGAGCTGCCAGACTAGTTGCATTTGCATTGACTAAGAGGTTTTTTAGCCATTGTTTTAAGTTCATAACCTGTTCTGTGCTCTGATGGATTATTATCTGAGGAAAATGTAACAATAGATGACCACAGAAACACCCAGCCCAAAACAAAAACCCAGCTGCTGATGGCTTGGTAACCACTGGAAATAACATGTTAGCTTCCAGCATGTTAGACCGGCCACTGCAATAGGTCAGGAAGGAAAAAGGCCACCAGTGCATGAGCTATCAGTGCGATGGGAGTGCGAGTCCCCTGTGGAAACACAGAGGTTTATTGGAAAGTTGGAAGAATTCTGTGAAGGTAAGATCCATTCAATGTTCAACACAGGGAATCAGAATAGCAAACTGCTGTCCTACTGCTGCAGGATTGGAGTTGTCCTTCTGATTTCTCAGTGACTTCACATCTGTTTCAGCATGAAACTGCCTGCTAGAAAGTTTTGTGGAAGTTGGAGCTTCTGAACAAAGTAGAAACTTTTTTTTAAAGTCATGGGTTTCACTGATAAAGACAATACTGTTGATGCAAAGTATGGGATTCACCAAGGCTTTCCACTGAGCATTGTGCGACACTTGGGCTTAAAATTAGCATTAATTGGAATGAATAACTCGTACATTTGATGGCAATATTAGATAAGGCAGGCACTGGTCTTTGAAGTTTGTAAATGAGCTGGTTGTTAATGGGAAGATGTAAATTACTGAGAGCATTTCCAGCAGGAAACTAAGGAGCTGATGATTCATTCATCATTTAATATTGTTGACTCTAATCTAGCCAATAATATATAACATCTGTCCCAGTAAAGTACGCAGATGACACAGCGTCTGCTTGTGCGTAAGAGGAGTCTCCTCACTGAGGACACTTTGCTGTGGCTGGTTCCCTACAGATTTATGTCTTGAGCTTGTCAGACTGTCAGGTGTGAGAGCTAGTCACTCACAACCCAGCTTTTCCTGTGGCTAGAGCATGGAGGCACCTTCCCATGGGGATTCCCTTATGCCTTCAAAGTGGGCATCTGATGTTGTTACTGTGGCCACAGAAACAACACTTTAAAGGTCTCTCCCCATTGCTTGACTGCTCATTTAATGACACCTGTAAGAACTCGGTCATCCTTGAGGTTCTTCTCTGTGCCAAAAGGTTGGATTGATCATCTAGTGTTTGTGAAGGGAGAGGACCACACAGTCATGGAGGGACTGCATGTCCCTGGAAATAAAGAGACAGTGTGGCAGGGATGAGCACAGAAGGCTGATGCTTGAACATGGCAGCCCCTTTCTGTGCCTCCTCATGCAAAAGGGTGCAAGGGCCTCATGGCAGCTCAGAGAGGGGTTACAGAAATGATGCAGGAGCTGGTAAACATGGGTAATGGTGGTTCTTAATGGGGTTTAAAAACCCCATGTGTTACACTTGTCAAAAGGAAGGTGATGAAGCAATTTACCTGTTGTGTACAGGTAGTTACAGCTCATCAAGGACTCAACAGGCTTGGGTAGTTATATGGTAGTCAACCTCAGCCTGGAAGGGGGAAGCATTAATGAGCGCACTTGGTCACCAAGGCAGCTTTCCAGGGGATGTTGTGGATGAGATTGCTTTGCAGAGAGGCAATATAGGAAGCAGGAGGTTTACTTCAAGACAGAGGGATCATGATAAATGTTTGAGGGCTGCCAATCCTCCCTGTTCTTGAATTCACTGACAAGCCCTTCTGATCTTGAGACTTGTAAATTCAGCACGTGACTGCTGCTTCAGCATCTTCAGCCGTGAGCTGCCGGGAAGTGTACAGAAACCTGCACTGCCCCAGCATTCAGGTCTTTGTTAAGGCTTTTGCTCCAAGAATTTAGCCTATGATGTTTGTGGAGGGCATGACCATGGATGGATTCAGAGAGAGGGCTGCTTCTTTTGTGCTCCAGAAGCCATCTCCTATCTTTACTCCATCAACACCTAGCAGGATCTGCTTTCTGTCTAGGAAAGGAGGAGAAAAAACACAGAATAAGCTACATTAAACTATTCTAGGAGTCACAAAGAGGCCAAGCATTTTTGTTTTATGTTTGCATAGGTACAGCTCCTTTCGACAGTCTAATTTGTGTGGTGTGTTAACAAAACTTCTGAGCCTTATAGTTGGGGGTAAAATTATTCCTGTTGATCCTTGGGAGGGTCCATGCGGTTGGGTGCAAGGCAGGGGGGCAAAGCAGGGCTCCTGTGTCCATCTGCCCTCTCTCAGGGTGGACAGTCCTTGACACCAGAGCCTGTCCATATGTCCTTTCCCAGCTCCTCTTGCCCGTGTGCACCCTGAATACTTTCCCGAGCAAGGAAGGAGCGCACCCATCACACATCCTATTGCAGTAAAGCTGCACTGCCATGAGTTTGATTATTAGCCTTAAGCTTTGCATGACCTCTGGAACCCAAGGAGGTTACCCTTGTGCATGAGGAAGCTCTGTCTGCTTCCCACTGCTGGAAGGCTTTGGTCCTAAAGTCTCAGTAGTAAGTCACTGCCATCAGTGGCACTCTTGTCATATCAAGAGGTGGTGAATCATTTTGAGCAGCAGCTGACTATACCATGTTTTTTTTTTTTCCAGAAGAGAGTTCTCTGAGCTGCTGGAGAAGTTTGGCTCCCAGAGTAATACGGGCTCAGCACGGAGCTCACCAGTCCTGCACAGTGGCAGTGAGTAGCTCAGAGTACCTTTGGGAGGAAACCAAAGCTCCCTCTCTCTCTTCTGAGACAGTTCTCTTTATTCCAGTGTTATTTTGAAGGAGTTTGGATTGAATTTGTGTAGGTGTTTGGATGGAAGAGGAATCCTGCTTGTCCTTGCTGCAAGCACTTGGTGCATCCCTGGATGCAGACCGGCAGGCATGGCCAGTCCTGCCCACACAGAACGAGGCAGCGAATTCACTCCTCAGGGTGAACGCAGGAGATCTGAGTTGGGGTCATAACCACTTCCGAGACCCCCAGACTCTGCTTAACCGATGTGCTGGGCAGGTAACACCACCAGTACCTGTCTTTGCAGGTGCAGCTCTCTGCCATGGATTTCAAAGCATTTCAGCAATGATTCACCCAATGATCATTATTTTGCATTTGCAAACGGGAAATGTTTCATGAGATGCAATAAGGTTCACCTAAGTGAGATGCCCGTGCACTGAGTCACATGTGCATGGGGAAAGAAGGCATCCCTCTGCTTGACATCCCACCAGAAGGCTGCCAGTCCTTCTCCTGTGGCAGCATTATGTAGGGCTGGTGCAGGGGTGACAGTCCCATGCTGGAATTGTGCCGAGGAGGCTGAATGAGCCTGTCCATGAGTGATATAATGATGTCTTTAACTACCATGTGGTTTTCCCCAGAAAGCTAGGAAAAGGGTGCCAGCTTTTGGTGGTGAAGCAGGGGAGGAGGGTGGTGATGGGGTATTTGCATTCCCTGGACTGACTCTGACTTTGCTGTTCAGGTCGATACCTGGAAAGTACATCCTCGGGCTCCTCCTCACGCTCTCAGAGCCCGCTGCTGCTGAGCCCTGCCAATTCCCACGGCCCCTTCATTGGGACCCCAGCGCACACTTCTCACGCACAGTACGTATGGGCCGTGCGGGGCTGGCCTGCAAAGCCCAACCCTTGGTCAGTCATGAATATATCCCCCAATGTCTAATGCTGCCTTAGGGGCAGATCTAGTAAATAATTCCAGTGCTTGAAGAATTGTTTTACCCATCCTCATGTCCTCTATACTGATTGTACCTTCACAATGGCTAGGAGACCGTAGAACCTTCTAGACGTCCTTGTCATAGTGTCACCTTGACTGTTCCTGGGAAGCCTGTGCCCAAGAGCTGAAAAGCTTCCCTGCTGAGGCAGTCAGTATGTCTACAATGTGCTCCTGCTCCCCTGCTCTGAAAGCTGGGGGGGAAGCTGTGGCTTACAGCCAGCCGAGAGGACACTGCACCACACCTTTATAAACCTTGTCATGAGTAGAGTGTTTCTGTGAGGCCAGTGCTGCTTTCGGAAGGTGTTTCAGAAGCTTGTTTTCTATTGCCCTGCTTCTGGAACATTGACATCATTCAACAAGAGCACAAGCACTGCCCTCTCACAGCAAACACTCCGGACTCTCTTTGCTTTGGTGTCAACAGTGGTTGCCTACAGACACCGCATCCTTTTGTCTCCAGAGCATCTCCTGGAGCGTGTGTTTTCATGTGGTCATCTGCCCCTTTCATATTTCGTAGGGTCAGAGGCTTGGACAGGATGAGCTTGTTTTTCCATGGAGTCTCGTCTCCAGGGCTCTTGGGGTTGCCCTCCTCAAGAGGGACAGCTTGAAGGGTGTTAACAGTTACGGAATTGGGACCATTTGTCCCCAGGGCTTGCAGCTTCCCTTCTTTTGCCAGCATAAACAAGCCAAGTCGCTGGTAAAGAGAATCAGCACTTACTGCAGAACCAGTAAGTCCTCTCGCTAAATACCAGCTCTTTATTAGGGATTTGCAGAGGACAAATATTTGGCACCAGAGGTTTAAGCTGCTTGCATGGCGTGAGAGACCCTTACAGAGGAGAGGCCAGCTCATCTACTCGGCAGCTGGTTTGGATGAACCCGACATCCCTTCTCTGCTGTTAACCCGCTCCAGGCTGCGACTGAGGCTAGAGGGCACCTGCTTTGGTGGCCTCCTCGCTCAGTGCTGCCGTGCTATGCCATGTTCTGCTTGTCTCTATGCTAATGCCAGGCCCCAGTGGTCTTCTGGGAGCAGCGTGAGCTGTTGGAAATCCCAGGCCTTTGATTACTGCTAAGCCTTGGTGGTCGGCTGTAAAGATGTAATTTGGGCCACTGGCCTTTTCATGCATGTGGCTGCCATCCCTTCTGCTCGCCACAGGTTGTCCCCAGCCTGTGGCTTCTCACCGTGGTGTCATCTGAGGTCTTGCCACCCCACTGAGCAATGGGACTCTGATATGATTTAGTCACATTATGGATAGTGTTGGATATTTTGCTCTGAATGGAGGTTTTAATGCTACATGTCATGACATCAGTTTCCTAAAATATTTCTTAGAGCAATGTTTTTTTCGTAAGTCACACATTACAGCCCCCTTCCCCTGCAAAACCCACTGGCTCTCCCAGGGGCCTGCAGACAGTCTGGGGGTACTGGCAGCATGCTGCTCTGTCACTGGGGTGTCTGACCACTGGGGATGACATTGCTGAGGAGCATGGGGCAGTTATGTGCTGGTGTCACTGTGAAGCATGGGATGCACAGCTGGCACTGTGGTTTAAGTTATCAGATAACACAAGGAGGACCTGCAGAGCATTTGGAAATACACCAAAAAGGGCAAAAGCCAGGTGCAGCCAGCCTATGAGGAAGAAAGACTTGTTGACCCCTAGATCCCACCAAATCATTCACCCAAACCCTGTTGCAATGCTGCTGACTTGCCCATGGGCAATCAGTGAAATCTCTGCTCCTACAGACACTTACAGCAACTGCTAAACCTCTCCCTTGGTACAGAGTTGCCTGCAGTGGCCTAGTCTTAGTGGCCTGATGAGTCCTGTTTAGCTCTTTGAAGGTAGGGTCCAACCTTGTTACTGCTTCATTTGCAGCACATCCTTGACTCAGTGAGGCATCTGTACAAATCACAGGGTGGTGGGTATTGTTGTAAAGGTGCTTAACAGTCCATTTCTTAGGGCATCTTGCAAGGTTTTGAATCCAAACCTCACTTGAGACATGGTCAGCTGTGCATCCTGAGCTTCACTTTGACATTTGCTAAGGGCTCCTTCATTGTTGACCAATGTGTCAGCTATCGCTGTCTGGTGATTTAGCTAGATTCAAACAATAACGGTATCGATCCTTTGTGTGCTTTTGGCTATAAAGATCAAGAGTGCCAAATATATTCTGGTCAAAGCTTTAATTTCTTCTCTGTTTTCCAAATGCAAACAAGTATTCTACAGCATTTGGGATTGTGCAAGCCAGGCATCTTCATAATGCTGAGCAATGTCTGATGAGAAACAGGAGTCCTCGCCTCCTTTTTCTAGGGTTGGGTGAAAGACGTAGAGAAAGAAAATGTTGGGAGAAGTTAGAAGGATTATGCACAGGAAGAAAACCAGGCACAGTTTGTTCAGTGATGTGGGGAAATGAACCAGATCACCCTGACTCACCTGCTAACATCTCTCTCTTGCAGCTACAGCATTGAATCAGGAATCCAGAGCATTTCTATAGCAAAATTCTCTGGCTTAGGGCTCACAATCAGCGGTGGATCTAACAGGCCTGATGGCCCCATGATCTATGTTCAAGAGCTTATGCCGGATGGTGATTGTTACAAGGTAAGTCAGTGTGGAGACCCACAGGGACTTTTCAGTGGGGACCTGTCCTGGAGGCTGTAGCTGTTCTGGATCAGCTTGTCTAAGAGTAGATGAATAATGCCTCACATGGGCTAGTGAGGCTGAAGACTTTGGACAGAGAGACATTCCTTCCCAATGCTGTGACTTTCTCCCTCTCTGTTTAGGATGGTCGGCTCCGACCTGGTGACCAACTAATTGCTATCAACAAAGATTCTTTGGTGGGCAGCACACATGAAGAGGCCAGAAAAATAATTGCAAAAGCCAAACTCAGGTAGGTGTATAATGATTTCCTGGTGTCATCATAGTGCTGTTGCACTGTAGGCAGGAATGCTTCACATCATACCAATATTTGGCTTCAAGAAGCATGAGGCTTATTAGTTTTAAATAATGCTTCAAGATGATCCTGATAGATGGTCATATACTGTAATCTTGAACACATGGAACATCCTGAAGTGTAATCCAGACCTTCCCAATGTTCTGGTCCTCACAAATATTCCCTGTCACTGCCCAGCAGAATTCTGCAAGAGATCTGAAGTTCAAACAAGCAACACAGCTGGTGGAGCCCCAGCCATGCTGGTGTAGGTTACATGGGCTTAAGTGAGATTATCCTGGAAAAAGAACCACAAGCAGGGAAGTTCTGCAAATTTGTGCCATTGCTGTTGTTAATAAAATGTTCTATATTTGTTGTTTAAGACATGAGGGAAACACAGAAGTGGCCTTTATTCCTGGAAGGGGACGGTTACATCCTGGACTGTCAATTCATAACAACATCCCATCACCACCTCCAAAGGCCGTGGGAAACGGTCTGAGTTCCTGCAGACTGAAGGTCCATGTGAGGTCCCCAGAGGTAATCTGAAGTTCATATCTAAAACCACAGACATCAGTCCTGTCATCTTTGATCAGAAAACACCTCTTGAGGGACTCCCTGAAGGTCTTTCTGCGTGGTGGGAAGTCTCTGGTGCTGACATACATAGCCCTGGTTTACAGCCAGGTATTTTAAATCTAAAATATTGTTTCTTCTGCCTTGGGTTTGAGATGGCAAAGGATCTGTGGAGGTAATGACGGGAGTTTCATTTCCGGGGCCTGTGTTTAGACCTATTTCAGAAGTCTCCAGTTTTAAAAAAGCAAAAACCCTTCTGTAGATAGCAACCTGCATCTCATTCAATACCAGTCAGAGAGCTGGAAGGGATCTCCAGAGTCGGTTTGATCTCGTCTCCTACCCAAAGGCAGGAACAACTCTTTATTCTTACAGTCCTCTGATGAGTCTGAATCTGCAGCATTACTAAGCAGCCTGCTTCTGTTCTTCACCGGTCTAATGATAAGCCAGGTGCACTCCTCCTGGGGAGCCTGGCTCCAGGTTGTGTCTGCAGAGACGAGGACTCGAGCTGCACAGAGTGAGACAGGGCTTCACCACATCACCCTCACGATGATTTAGGTCTGTGGCTGGACTCTGTGCGTTTGTCACCCCTCTCCTGGACTAGTGCAATGCCAGGTGTACCTTTTGCCCTCTACCACATAACCTTTCTTCAGAAAAGGCCAGATGGATGCTCCTATTGTGCAAGCATTATTCACAAAACATCTTCCTTTCCACACTCTGTGGAGATGCAGACTTTCAAGAATGTCATATACATGTTGCCTGTGGGTGTACCAGGCTGAAGACGTGCTTATGAAAGTCGGATTTAGCCCATACATGTAGAGCTGAGTGGTGTAGTTAGATCCTTCATCATCCAGCGGAAGATGTGCTTGTGTAACATCCTGTACCTATATGAAATTACACTGACGGCTGGAATTAAATTACTCCTTTCCTCACTGTTGCTAAAAGATGGAAGTTTTAATGAGGTCTAGGCTTCCACATGCCCATGCTACCTGTCTGTATGTCCTCAGCACCAGTTCTGTGCCCCTCTCCACAGCCCTGTTCCCAGCTGTGGAAGCACCATCTCAGTGGTGACTCTGTTTCCTTCTGTGCTTTCAGCCATAAGCTGGCACTTAAGGAATTGTGTGCACTGGTCTTGGTTTCTGTCATGCTTACTGTGATAATTATGTGATTTGGGTAGGTAACACAACTGGCTGTGGTCAGACTCAGGACTTCACTGCTGGGTTGAACACAGAGCTTTATGGAGAACCTCTATGGAGAAACCATCCAAGGTCAAATTCCTCTTCAGATCTCAACCACAGTATAATAATGACAAACCCATTTTTCTGTGTGTGTGTGCCTCTGCCAAGTGCTCCCGGAAAAAAACCCCGAGTCTCTTTTGGTCCATCTGCACAAGAGATGTATGTGGTGCCTCTGCTCTTCATGGGCCAGATCGATTGCTGTCTTGAACAGTTCTTTCTTCTGTGCTTTATTTACACCAACAGATTCTGCTTAACGAGTGTCTGTGTCATTTTATCATTTTGGTTTTTTTTTTTTCTAGAATACACGTGAAAATCATTTTCCTGTGCCTTCTTTGTCACCAGATGTTTGCCCACCAGAGCTTACAGTCTCAGGTAAGGGTCCTGCTAAATTGTTTCCTCTGTGAGAGTGACAAGCATAGCCTCAGGCCCCTGGTGCTGAGGATAATGAAATTAATTTTGATCGGTGTTAATGCTGCTGTAGTGGAATATAATGGGGTGATAATGAGACTCAGCCTGCCAGGAGAGAGGGAAGGTAGCAGCTTCTCCGGGTAGTAATTATGCCCATGTTTGTCCATAGTAGCACAATTCTATGCTAAGATATATTCAGAGAACTGAGCTGTTCATAGGAGACATCTTCTTCCATTCTCTGCCTGTGGTTCATTTGCAGTGGTGTCTTTCCCCACATGCAACGATCATGTCAGCTGCTCATGCAGCAGGTCTCATTGCAGGCAACATGCCCTTCTGATGGTAACGGGTCTTCCTCAGAAAGACAGTATAAAAAAAGTCAGGTAATGATGGTTCTAACGCACACAGAAACTCCGGGCGTGATACAGGCACTAAGGATGCCCTCAGTTGGTCAAGTTGGGAAATTACTTAAGAGATGTGATTAAGTTGGATTTCTCTCCACATCCAAGCTTCACTTATTGCTTACTTCTCCATGCTGTGTTTTCCATCCATGCGCTGAGTCCTCTACAGAACTCTTACCTTTAGCGGGAGACACCTTCTCTGCTTACCCAATAGGATGGCAGTAATAGGGGGGGGAGCTCAAATCACCCTACAGCTTCACAGGTCCCTTAGAACTGTCTAGAAACCTCAATAACCCCTATGACCCAGTGTCCAGGGAGATGACCTCCAGCAAGATACTCTATATTCATACAATGTGAAGATTACTCCTGCCCCAAGGAAAAATTGGGTTTTCCTTAGTGAGTGCCTGGCAATTGCTGACCATCATCCTCTCGCCCACAAGTCCAATGGCTCTTCCTTCCTACTGCGCTGTCGAGGCACTGGCCCTACTTGCGAATCCCTGTTCCATGTTGTAATTCCCATCTGGAAGGCTAAGAGCTAGCATTGTGAGGTAGATTGTGTTTAGTCTATACCAGGAATTAGCAGGAGAGACAGGGAGCAGACAATGCCAGGCTGTTTGTGCATCAGCGCTCTGCTCCCGGGAATCCCTGTCTCACCTTGGGCAAGCTCAGCAGGCTTCAGCCTTCGCCTTTCATGCTCTACACTGCAGAGACCCTTGGACAGGGACTGCCTGTGGTCTGATCTCCCTGCCTCGAGCATCCTGCAGCCTTGATTTCAGGTAGGCTCCGAGGTGGTCACCGCTGACAGCCAGAGCTCCTGGTGGTGAGGAGCAAAGCCCTGGGTCATGTAGGCGATCCAGCAAATAGCACTGATCTAATCACTTCCTGACTTAGCGAGGAGATTGCATTACACGCCATTTTTTAATGTGAAATGCTGAGGAGGCTTTGTGTCAGTGTTGTCATCCATGAAAACAGACAACCAGCTTTGAAAGAGCAGCAGCCAGGCTTGGAGCCTGGGCCAGTGACTGCCTTTCTCTGGGTGCCTGATAGACGCCGTGGATATCTCCATGTCCAGAACTGACAGCAAAGCCACGTGGAACTAATCCTGATTAACCATGCGCTGAAGGGTAACAGCTCTGCCCTTGAACTTGGAGAGTAAAGTGTTGGTGGCCAACCCAGCAAACCCATTTATTACCCCTTGATGCTTCCCAGCTGCTGGCATTGGCAGACCAGATGAACCTCCTCGTTAGGAGGAAGATTATGCTTGTGCAGCCCCTCTGCTGCTTCTTGTGCCCAGTCTCTGCCCCAACAGTCAAGGAGGGTGAAGTGAAAAGTGCTCAAGAGGTTCAGGAGAAGTGGCATTATTTGGCACGACAAGGCTTCCATGATGTTCATCGGATTCCAGGCAGGCAAAAGAAAATGGACCCTGGGCAAATCCTGTGCCACTAGCACAAGAAGGAATTTTGTCGTGATGGCTCGAGGGTGCCCAGGCGCTGCAGGCACAGCAGTCCTGTGCCTTTCTAGAATCTGGCAGGGGAGCTCTGGAGTGGGTACTGCCTTCTGCAGCCCTTTTCCCAAGAGAATGTCATGGTTCCTTACAGACAAGGGTTAATCATAATGGGAAAGGTGGGGTTCCCTCAAGGGATGGAGGGAAGCATACGTGCAGGGCATAGTAGTGGTACCATTCCAGCTGTGAAAGGCAGTGCTGGGAATGCTAAGCCAGCTGTCAGCAGCTGGCCCTCCTGAGCTCCTGATAGCTTTTTACCAGGAGCAGCTGCCATTCCTGCCTCTTTCTCCCTCTGTGTCTGCCTTGCAGTGCGTGTGGCTCCTTCTACCCAAAACTACCTGCCTGCTCAGCTGAGGCAGAAGAGTTCCAGGCTTCCTGCAGTCTTGCAGAGGGAAAAAGTCTTGTGCTAGTGTTTTTTCAAATCACTTTTAATGCAACAATTCCCTTTCATATGGGTGTTGTGAAAGCCAAGGCTGCATTTTATAAAACATTGTTTTTCAGTTTTGCTTAATCAATTACAGAAGACAAGAGCCAGGCAGATTTTTTTTAATTTTTTTTTTCTTTGCAGATCACCATAACTACAGTTCCCAAGACTCCACAAAAAATGGTGACTGGAAATTTCCAAAGTGCTACTTTTGCAGTCCTAGGTCCTTGGATGAAACATCCCATTTTAAACCATGCAGAAGCCCAGTTTCAGTAAGGGTTTGCCCCCATGTCCAATTTGTTCAACGGTGGCCTAATATATTCAGCCTTCCAGGACTGGATTTAGTAAATCCTGGTCTTTGACTTTTGTCCTCCTGCACATACATCATATTTCATGCAACAAGAGTTCTGAATTTTGCCTCGCAGGCACCTCTCTCCTCTACCCAAGTGCTCCTCCATTAACATTTATTTTTGTTGTTTTCAGCACCCACTTTGGCATCTAATCATAAAGCAGCTTCAGGCACCAAGCCAAAAGTAGCACTGGATCCCCACATCCGACTCAAGGATGGGAAACTGGAACTGGTAAGCGAAATGAGTCCCTCTCCCCAAAGCAAGGTCACCTCTCAGTCCTCTCCTAAGATGTGTGATGCAGAAAATAGTCCACTGCCGTAATACGTCTTTGCTTCCAGCTGCCACATCACTGGCAAATATAGTAAGCTCACATAAGTGGTTTCCTTCTATGCTTTTCTGTGAAAGAACTGCTTGAGACCTTTCAGCTTTGATTCTTGCACCAGTGTTCCACTCTGGCATGTGAGGATCAGGCCAGATACTATCATGGAGGTCATTATCAATCTGTTTTTGGTAGAGGTGTTTTAAGAGTTGGCCACCAAACTGTATTTATTACCAAGACTGTGGAAATGAAAAAAAAAAAGGGTCTCAACTCTTTGATTGAGTTTCCTGGAGTTTGGGTCCAGCCTCTAAAGGTGAAAAGGGAGAAGAGCATGTAGTCAAACATCCCAATTGTGTCTAAATGGGCCTTTAAACACATCTTGGCTCACCTGGGCTACTTCTCAATGCTCTGGGGAGCTCCAGTGGTCTGCTCTTGGCCGTTGTGCCTCCCCTGGTCGTAATACATTTGACTCAGGGCTGTAGGTGCAGGCAGCTGCCCTCCAAACTTCCCGGTGCTGCCGGAGTGACCTCGGGCACCCTGGTGTGGGCAAGGGAAGGACCCAGCCAGAACCGCTGCTCCTCTCGGCATTTTATGGCGAGTACATTCCACGGGCACTATCAAAGGGCAGGGAGAGGAAGAGCCCCCGGTGAAGGGCAGGGTGCCCCTGGGGGGAGCTGGTTTTGGGGTGCGTGTCCCGCCCTGGGTACTGCTGCCATTTGAGGGGGAAGCGTGGGGGACGCAGCCGTTTCTGCAGGGCCGTGGGGGCTCCCGGAGGACCCGCTGCCCCGAGAGCATCCGCTGCCAGCCGCGCTCGCCCCTCCGCCGCTCTCGCCCGCGGGAGCTCAGGGCTCAGCGCGAACCTTCCTTCATAGCCCGCCCAGTTCTCCGGGAGCGGGGTGTAGAGGATCGCATCTTCACAGCGACCTCTGCTCGCCAGGTGTATAATAGCAGCTCTCTGGCGGGAGGAGTGGGGACACTTGGCTTTCCCTTTTAAAATTCTAGAATCCCAGCATGGTAGGGGTTGGAAGGGACCTCTGGAGATCATCTCATCCAATCCCCCTGCTCCAGCAGGGTCACCCAGAGCAGGGGGCCCAGGATCACATTGTCCTGGAAGTTTTGGAATCTCTGCAGAGAAGGAGACTTTACAACCTCTCTGGGCAGCCTGGGCCAGACTCCAGCACCCTCACAGCAAATAAGTTTCTCCTCCTATTCAGATGGAACCTCCTGGTTTCCAGTTTGTGCTCGTTGCCTCTTGTCCTTTTGCTGGGCACCACTGACAAGAGTTTTGTCCCATCCTCTTGCCCTCTGCTCTTTAGCTATTGGTAAACATTGGTAAGATCCCCTCTTAGTCTTCTTTTCTTCAGGCTGAACAAATTGTAAGTGTTACAAGGAGGCAGCTGCAGCATTGCCAGGGTCGGGAGGTACACACAGACCAGCACACACTTAAAGTGGTTTTGAGGTAACCTATGCTGGATGCCAACATCTGCAGACTGAGGATCAAGGCATCCCAAAGCCCAGGAGCCAGCAGCATTGCCTTGTGCAGGGGTGATGGGCCGAGAAGCAGGAAGTGGGACTCAAATCGGCTTCGCAGACAGCATGTGAGAGTAGAAGGGTCCCATGGGCTTGGTGGTGACAGAAATGTGAGCAAGGTCTCATCTGCAGCCCCTTTGCAGGGGACCATGTGGGAGGGGCTGCACATGAGCGAGCGGGAGCTGCAGGTGCAGCCTGGGACAGGGAAGTGTTTAGCTTGGGCTCTTTCCCAGAGTCTACTGAGCTTGACTTTGTCTTTTAAAAGCTTTTACTTGCTGCTGCCAACAGCAAAGTGGGGTTTGTACAGGTTTATCTGCTTCTGTGTGTTGCCTGGGGTTGAACTGATAAATATCAGTAGAAGACAGGGCATCAGGCATAATGAGAGAGAAAAATATGCACGGAGAAGCAAAATGTTTGAATGTCTTCTGTTGCCACAGGAAGTACTCTGTGAATAGCTTTTACCTTCTTGGTTCCCAACACAATTTCTGGGCAGTAAGAGGAAGAGGATCAGCTGAGCTTTTGGCAGCCGGGCCTTGCCACAGCTTCACTGGCTTTGGATAAAGCTCCTGACAGTGTGTCACAGCTGCAAATCCCCTTGAAGACTGTCTAAAATATTTGTGGAGGGATGTGAAGTTGTCCCTGTCTTCAGGAACAGACATTTCTGTACACGTGTAGGAAAGGAGACACTGGGGATTCAGCCAGGCCTGCTCTTTCGGGAGATGCTGCCTGGAGAGTCAGTTCCAGGAGAAAACCCACCACCAAGTGTCTTCCCAGCACCTACTTCAAAGAGTCGCTTTTCCAGTATTTTTCTTTTTAAAGGCTCATTGTTTCTGCTCAAGGTTCTGCAGTATCTTGGTCTGGATGTGGCCGAGGAGAAGAAGAGGCAGTTGCGGCAAAGCTTGACCACAGACTCACAGGGGACAGTGGCCTATGGAGGTGAGCAGGCAGCTCTACACGTGACGGGCTTTTTCATTGTTGGGTAGTTTTGCTGGAGGCTGAGAAAGGAGAAGAGGCATCTGCTGAAAGGTGACAGGCAGGACACATGCCTGGGTATTGAGGTAGCCTTGAAACAGCCACAAAAAGTCACAAATACAAAAGAAGTGTTGGGTGGAGGCACATGTAAAATGAAAATACAGGGCAGTCAGTGTGAGGGCAAAAGCTGGCCAGAGGACACAGCAAATAAAAGCTCGCTCTGCTTTCTGTGACCTGATACAGCACATCTGGACCACAGGGGCTCCTCCCCAGATATTTTATTTGCAAAACTTCAAAGCCATCAGCAATGTCTCTACTGGACAGGAGAGGCTTGAAAAGCACAATGTCTCTGGGACAGATGTTCTTGTGCAGAGCAATCAATGGAATACAAGAACCATGTGCCTCTCCTGAGAGTGACTGCTTTGTAGTTTGTGGCAACAGAAATAAGGATGATCAAGAGGTGTTTGGCAAATGTGCTGGCAGGGAAGATTCCACTCTTGAGTTAAAGGCTTCGGTTCCTCCTGCAGCTCCAGGCTGAGGACTGAAGGGGTTGGGATCCTGGTGCCACCTCCCCTCTGCTGTGTCTGTCCCTCGTGGTTTCTTGTGCTGTGTGTTCCTCCATACCCCAAAGCAAAACAAATCCCGATTTCTAGATTTGTCAATGTAACACCTTTTCTAAGTGTTGAAGTAATTGAATTGTTGTTTGTTTAAATCAGAGAGATGAGAAATGCCAGCAGGCTGGTGGATGCCTTTTGTCAGAGAAATGTGATTTTTGGCTTCAAATTTTAAAACTCTGAGAACCACAATTGTGAAAATTCTGCTGTGAAAATATCTGGGGTTTTTTTGGGGGTTTTAAAAGATTGTGGGGTTTGTTTTTTGTTTTTTGTTTTTTTTTCAACTGGACAATAAACAAGAGTCTGGTAAAGACTGTCAATAAATTATTTAATCTTGATGGGATTGCCAAAGAACAGAGGAACATCAGAGAAGACTGTTTGTCATCTCCAAACCTGCTCTGCTTGGCAGTCAGTGAATATTCTCCAAATCCTTGGCGGCATTTTCTCCCAACACACAGTGCTTTCCTCTTTTAGCCTGTTTAAAAACTGACTCTTTCTCACAGATCTTCTTCAGGCACTCAGAGATCTGATGCAGGAGGAGCTGGACGAGGCTGGTCTGGATTCCAACTCCATGCTCTTCACGCAGCATGAAGTGGCCAGTTTGCTGGATACGTCAGCTTTTCACTCTCCGGTCAGTCAGTCCAATGCTCTTCTACATTGAATCCATGAATCTTCTTCATGAAATCCCTGAAATTCTGTGATGGGGAAAAGCTAAATTACCATTTTTTGGTTGTTATACAGTTATAGAGAGAAGGCAGAAGTAGGCATTAATCATTTTGATTATAGGAAAATCTATAAAAGACCTCAAATTTTTAATAAGGAGATAAAAATATCTATGGGATATATGATATGAAGGAAGCAGCCTGGCAGTGATGCAGAAGGAAAATTAGCCATAATTAATCAATTCCAACTAATCTGACCTGGTTCTCCAAAGGATAATTCACTGTAGCACAGCTATTCCTGCTACATCAGGGATCAGAGAGTGAAATCTGGGGGGCGGGGGGGGTGTGAGAAAAAACAACCCTGCAGCTGAATTATTTAATGTGCCTTTTGATCTGTCGCACAAAAACACCGATTCCTTTTCAAAGTGATTTTGAGTCATAATTATTCTGGGTTTGGAAAACAATAACCCTGCCATATAGCCCCATGCATAAGCGGTGCATGATGCTGTGTGTCCTTCTGCCTTGCAGACCTTCGACTCTCTCAGCTGTAATAGCAACGAGGAGCTGGAGCAGCTGCAACTGGAAATGGTGGATTTGCGGCAAGAAGTCCGAAGGCTAAAGGTGGAAGCTCTTCTCTGAGCAGATTTCTTGGCCGGTGCCTTCTGCTGTAGCTCACTGTAGTCGTATGTGAGGGTCATGGTGTAGCATGTACCTCTTAAGAAGTCAGCAGTTTGTTTTCTGAATGTTCTTTGTTACAAAGGAGACTCTCACCCTCGGTTCTCCTTAATTACCTCTTTCTCACTCTCAACCTCAAATGAAAACTTACTTGTTCTGAAAGTATGCTGTCACTTTTTAGCAGTGAGTAAATACATTTAAAAATACAAAAACACACCTCACAAATAATTGAAACCCATGAATAGCAGAAGCACTGCCTGTCCTCCCATCCTGACCTAGCTGCTGATTGCTGGCACGTCTGGTAGCACCGTGGCAGTGTCCAGGTGGATTTCTGCAGGTGTACAGGTCACAGCCCCAAAAAAACCATGGTGGGGGAGAGTGCACACGACTGCTTCTGTAGAATATTATTCTAGTGGGTAGGGGCTATCAGATCAGGGTATCTTCTAAAGAATGTCCTATTGCTTGTTGTTTCTAATCTGGTGAAACTATTTTCCCTAGTCTCTCCTGAAAGAGGTGGAGAACAGCAAGAAGTCAATGGAAGATGAGCTTCAGAGACTGAACCAGGTTAGTGAAGAGATTGCTGGGGACTGTGGGGTGGTTTTGGTGGTTGGCAGCTGAGGGGGATGTGGTGCATTCACCAGAACTTCTTGATGTTTCCAGAAAGCCCTGGGCTTCCTCTCTGAGAACCGGACGCTGCACAGCAAGCTGCAGATGGCAGAAGTGGTGCAGAGACAGGCTCACAGTGCAGAGCAGGACTATGAGGAAGTGATCCACTTGCTGGAAGCTGAAATTGCAGAACTGAAGATGCAGCTGGCAGGGAAGAAAGCAAAACAGGTCTCTGAAATAGAGGTAATGCAACCCTTCAGCCCTCAGCCCACATCCCTTCTGACCTTTCTTCAATTTATAGAGTAGAAAATGAATGTAACACATACATCATTTGTTGTGTATGACCCTGAGGCCAGCATGGTCTCTGGGTTCATGTTCTAATCTGTATGATCTCCACTGTCCATTCCTAAGGGACTGTGGTTTTCCATTCACAGCAAATGTCATAATTGGGTGTTTCCAAAAGCCAAGGTTGTAGCATACTCATCATCTTTCTCTTTCTCTGGTCCTGTCGCAGGAGGATATCCTGGAACTGAAAAGACAGTTGGCCCTGGCTGACGGCCAGTTACGAAAATCAGAAGTCTCACGGAAGCGCCTGGAGATCTGCAATAGGAAGCTGCTACTGTTTGTGCAGGTGAATGCTGAACTTCCCCAGTGCTGGTGGCATTGCTGTGGCCTCTTACCTTAAGGGTGATTTTGCAAGTCCAAGTAACTTCCTGCTCCATAAGCAAGAGATGGTTGTTTTGGTTTTTTTTTATTCTAACTCATCCTCAAAAGGCACTGCCTGTTTATTAGGAGAAGCCAGGGAATGAACTCATATAGACTCATATCACTGTGAGCTATGTAAACACCATGGTGCAGGTTTGGCTGGTGGCTCTGCTGTCCCCAGCTCACCGGTTGCCCCATGATGCTCTGGTTGAAGCTGCTCCAGAAACTCTGCTGGACATGATGATTGAAAGCGTATGTTTTAACCTTCCCTTTTTATAACTGGATGTTGCTTCTCTACACAACAAATGTGAACTTGAAGAGTGGTTTTGCTCTTCCAGTGCTTTTTCCTGCAAATTTCCCACAAAATCTCACATGTAATTGCTTTAGTCTTTCAGTTGATTGTTCTTCCATTTCACCACCTGTATGGGTAACACAAGCTTGTGTAATTAGTCAACTGGCCAGCACGGAAAACACTATTATTCAGTGTATCTGCTACAGCTGCTTGTAGCCTGTCCCAAGATCTCTTGAAATCACTAGGAAACAGTGGAATGCAAGGAAGTGTAGCTGCTGCATCCTCTGCTTCTGAGAAGGAAGAATTAAACCACCTCTAGACCCGCAGTAACACATGCTGGTGCCTGTGTGGTTTGGGGCTGGACTTTGGAAATGGATTTGACTTGGCCCCAGAGTAAAACATCATGAGATTTTAACCGCTGGAACAAAATTTCTTCCTTTTTTTAATACATCCCCCAGTAGTGTTTGAGAATTCACTAGCTGTGTATGGTAATAAGAGCTTGCGTGTGCGCGTATGATCCAGGAACCAGGGATCGCTACTAGCAATGATCACTGAAACATAGCCTGCAAAATCATTCTTTGGAAAAGTATTTTTATGTTGCATTTCATGTATTTTAGTGTTGGTATTAAAATGTATAATTCAGATGTGTCTGTATATTTGCATAGGCTGTGAATGTTGCTTGAGTTGCAAAAGGCCTTGAGCTATTCGCTTCAAGGGCAATGAATAAGCAGAAGCTGATTACTGTCAAATTAAATCTGATCACCAGGAATACCCATGGGGTTTGTTCTCAGGAATTATTCCTTCCTACAAGTTTGAAACTTTTTCGGTTTTGTTTTTTTCTTGTTGTTGTTGTTGCATGGCAGAATGTCCACAAGGTCCTGAGCACACCCAGTCATTTACCAGATGAGAAAAGGTAGGAGATGGCTTCTGGGAATCTTAGAGGAACACAAAGTGTCCTCTTCCAACCTTTCTCAGGGGAAGGTGTTTCACACATAACTTACCCTGAGTTTCTAAACATACTGTCATTTTGGAAGTGAAACCATTGGGGAAAGATGATCTGGAGGCTGTTGGTGGGTTAGTACTTGAGGGGGGTTGGACTCCGTTCAGGGTTTTTTGGGGAGTGAGGTGGTGAAACAGCCCTCTGGTTAATCTGCTCTTGTTAGCAGAGCCCCTAAGCAAGTTGCTTCAAAGAAGCAGAGTTTTGAGCCACCTACTTTTCTCAATGTAAGTCAGTTTTTGGCTTTAGGACCATATCCTTTTTTATTATCAGTTACAGAAAGTGTGTCAGCAAAGAGCTGGCATCACTCTCAACTGCAAGAGTAGTTGCAGAAATAGAGTTCATTCTTCTGGACTCCCCTTCAAACTGAACTTACCTCCTATCACTTTGAAAAAAGTGTATCACAACTTTATGTGCGTTTTTTACTGATTAAATCATTGAAAGGTCACTGTCTCATTGACACTGACCAGCCCTTTTGAAAAAGATGCTTTTTTTTAAAATGACTGAAAATAATTTTTAAGTTTCAAAGATGGTTACTTCTGATACAATGAGGGAAAAATGCTTTTGAGAAATTGTAAAAAAGTAAAAAAGTATTGATATCTGTCTGTACCACAATGATGCAAGTGTGTCTAAAAGAGTCTCCTGTGTTGCTGAACAATGGAGACACAATCCCCCTGAATACCCAGAATTTACATAGAATATCCTGCATGAGAGGTGGCCAGGATTTTCAGTGACCATTCTGTGATAGAAATATTGATGGCACTTTCCATATTTATAAGAGTCAACAGTGAAACAGAAGAGGATAAAACAGACGCAGTCTCAGACACATCTCTTCCATCTTCAGATCTTGTTGACCTTTTGTTATCAGAAGCTAAAGAGCTGTTAGCACCAATCCTCTCCAACAAGGATGGTAAGCACTAAACTAACTGGAGAAACCTGAATCCAAACAAGTTTCAAGGGTGTCTGTTAATATTATTTACAGTTTCTACCACCTTCCACCTTTTTTTGCCATACCAGTTAAGCTTCCCATGTGTGTACCTGATTCTCTCATACTAACTAAAATGTATTTGCCCTCCATGCATCCATGTGACTCATCTTTACATCTGAAATGCAGACTTGTAGTGTGAGGAGTCAAAGGGTGTGACTTGTGCCCAGGGCCAGAGGAAAAGCATTTATTCACAGAAAAAAAACAAACCTAACAGACAGGAGGATGGTTTCACAACATCATAAAAATGCTGGTTGAGAGGGACTGATGGAGATCAGGAGTCACATCTTCTGCTCCTGGTAGGACCATCACACTATATCAGATCAGTGGATTTATCCAGCTGTGTTTTCATCCCCCAAAGATGGAGACCCATAGCCTCTCTGGATAATATGTCCTCACAATGCTTTATGCTCTGTGAAAAAGATTTTCCCAGCGTCTCATCTGAGCTCCCCCAGGTGTAACATGAGGCCACTGCCCCCAGTTATATTGTTTGTCACTGCCAAGAAGATCTCCAGTTATATTATCCGCCACTGCCAAGAAGATCTTGGCTCCTACATCTTTCTAATTACCCTTGCAGTAGGAGTGAGTGCTGTGAGATTGCCTCTCAGCCTCCTCTCTGCCAGGATAAACAAGACCAGCTCCCTTAGCCCTTCCCAGCCTCTCCTTGCAGGTTATGAGCCCTGGGGCTCTCATTGCTGGACCCTGGCCAGTTTCTCGATAGCTTTGAAAGATGTATCCAAACCTTCATTGCGCCATCCCCGTGTGACTACAGCAATGCTAAGCGGCGGGGAAAAGTAATCACCCAGTTTCCTTGGTGTACAAATCATCCTAGACTCCCTTCTCCTCATGTGGCTGTGGATGGGAGATCGTAAAATCGTAGAATGGTTTGGGTTGGAAGGGACCTTAAAGGACACCTCCCACTAGACCAGGCTGCTTAAGGCCCTGTCCAACCTGGTCTTGAACACATCCAGTGATGGAGCATCCACAATTTCCCTGGGTAACCTGTGACAGTGTCTCACCACTCTCAGAGTTAAGAACTTCTTCCTAATTTCTCATCTAAACCTACAAGATCAGAGGAAAGGCATCTATCTCCATAGGAGTCTGAATTAACTTTCCCAGTCAGGGAGTCTGAGCTTAGTCCATGAGCCATAAACATTTCTTGGCAGTAGTTATTTGACCCCGCTTGTCTTCTTCCATGCAAAAGGAGGGTTTCTGGTCTCTTCCATGTCACGATCAGGTGACCGGACAGCTCCAAATAGGTGCCCAGTCTTTAGTCTTTGATGCTATTCACCAACTAAACGTGGCCATGGTCCAGCATTGCCTTTGTCTCAAAGCACAAGACACAAGGAAAATAATTGTCGCCTTTCAGGAGCACCTCTGCTGTGTGAGCATGTCAGCATTTTCAGAGTTCCCGCATCATTTAAATGTGCATTATCATAACCTAGCAGTGCTACCTGCATTGGGCTTGTTTTCTAACCCTTCACTTATACTCAGTTGTGTGCTTACATTTGCAGCTTTGCCATGTGACAGGGACCAGTGCCTGCCTGCTGAAGGAATCCCAAATTACAAGGAGTAGGTGTCAAAACTGCCATGGTCTGTAATTTTGACAATACACATACTAAAAATTCCTGTTTGCTTTGTTGGCTTTTTTTAATCAAAATTTTTGCTTGACAACTTTTAGCCTCTAGTAGAGGCCTCCAGTTGGCCCTGTCAGAGAAATATGGCCCTTCCTAGACAGCAAGAGGCTTCCTGCCCTCTGCGGTGAAGTACAGTGTGTATTCCTGGATCTCTCTCTTGTTTTCTAAAATGTTGTTTTTCCTTCAGGCCAGATGGGAATTTACAGTCCTTTGGCTTGTTTAGCTGGCATTTTTTTTTAGGCCACAGTGAGTTCTGAGTAAGGGAAAAAGCGTTACTGAAGGTGTTAATCATTTTATGTTGTGGCATAAAGATGCTGTCAAGCCCCAGCCAAGCAGAGTGGGACAACAGGGCTTTGGACCTTCATTGCCTTAAGAATTTCTCTAAAAACCTCTTAAATGGCTTATATTTAACAGAGGCATGTCCTAAAAATATCTTCAGAAAGGGTGCTTTGAGACCTGAGTGTCTACTACCACTGTCTTAGCTGATCACCTTAACTCAACCTGAAGATCTGCCTGCACAGGTTTTTAGTTAGGTACAAAGGAGACATTTGCAAATCATGATTTTAAGGTTATGAAAAGCCTTTTCAGACAAAATAGATCGTCAGTACAATCTACTTACCATGTAAGATCTGTGGCTTCCTCTTTTCCTTCCTAAATAACTAGTGTTGTCTTCATGTGATGTTCTGTGTCTTTCTCCCAAACTACATAAAACATATTTCTCATTTTTAGCCACCTTCATCAGAAGACCACGTGGCCCCCTCCTGCAAGCCAGACCAAGAGCGATCCATCACAGCCACCAAGTCCAACCAGCAAACTGCCTAAGTAGCCTCCAGAAACCTCCCACGGCTTGCGATGAACTGCGATTGTCCGTAACACAGCTGCTGCTGGGCTGGGAGATGGGAAGGACATGCCATGGGTGCTTCAGCTTCCAGGCAAACCAGGCTGAGAAACGAGCTTTTGAACGTGAGACTAATTCTTCCGAACCACCCAAGACTTTTTCAGCAACCTCCCCTGCGTGTCTACCTCTGAGTTATACAAGGCTATTTGCTCACGGTTTTGCAGCTTTATAGGAAAAATATTCTCAAGAGGCTACAAGGGCCTGGATTTCACTGGCAGCCTTTTAGAGCTTGTATCCTGGGTAGTAAGAGGAACATGAACATACCCAAAGGACTTCGGAGTCTTCAACAGATTCCTTTTGGTATTTCATATGAAAAACCAAAGTATATTTAGTGACTGTAATCAATGCAGCTTCATCTGTAGCGTCCTAGCTGTCTTGGGAGCGGTACTTCTCTTTTAATTCTTTTTGTATAGCTTATCCCAGCTGCAACACTTGAAATTGGAAGCACCATCTGAGCTAGTCATTGGGCAGAGAGTGCAGAGATAACCAGCTGCATGCTACCAGCGATTGCTGAACACCAAGCACGCCCTGGAACGCAAGAGAGGACATAGTGAACATATTTGAGTAAAGGATCGCAGTGTTGCTTGGAAAGGAGATACATATGATGCAAGAGTGTAAGTGGATAGCAATGAATGGGCTAAAGGGCCGAGATGCGCACAAGGTCTGGAAAATGAAATGGAAACACTGCTCATAAGGCGTTGGCTCTCCGGGTTATGATCGCAGTTGCTGTGTTCAGCATCTCTGAGACAAATATCCTGCCTGGGGCTATTTTTTCCTCCCTCTTATTTAGGCAGCTGGTAGCAAGAGGACACGAGAAGTTGCAAGAAAGTGGGGTGTGCTCTGGGGCTTTTATACAGAATTGTTACAATTACTTCAAATCTCCTTTGGGGGGTTCAGAGCACGTGGATGTTTTATAGCCTGAAATAAAAGCTTAGGAAAAATCATTATCCTCACCAGTATCTACTGTACTCAAAGATATAAAACAGGAACTGTGTGGTGGAACTTCACAGTCACATAAATACCCATCCTGAAATTTTGGTTAAACTTTATTTCATACCCAGTCTTTTGAATGTGTGCCTCAGAATGTAAATTAAAGGACTTCTTTTAAAAGGAAACATAATTCTTTGGACCACTCACAAGGAATATTCCCAGGAAGTAGAGTCTTTCAAATAATATTAATCTTGGGATATTCTACAGTTAACAGGTTGTTCCCCAGTGCTCTCTGTTTTGATGGAATGATAGCAAATATTGGTGTTTCTTGTGCATTTAGCCCAATGGTTTTGTTCCCATCTCATGTTATATAGACAGGGCAAAGCTGCAAGAAGGCAGGTAAGAGATGCACAGAGCAAGATCCAATCACACCAGTTTGGTCTACCTTCTCTCTGCAAAAACATCTTCAGTTCCCCTAGGGTTAGCATGGCAGATACCAATCTGATCCTAGCAGCATGTCTTCAAAAGCATTTGGCCAGAGGTTGCACCCTAGGGAGATGTCTCCAGCCACTGCTTGCCACACATGCCAGAGAACAGTACAGAGGTTTGGGAAGCAGCAGGTCTGCAGCTCTACTGTGTCATTACATACACCTGACAGCACTAGTAGAAAGGGGACAAATTAGGGGGAAATCAGAACTACTTATGTCAAACTTTAATCTTGTGGGAGTCAACAGGAGTTTGGCTACCAACTTTGAGAATCCTGGAATTTTCCCAAAATGTGAGTGTTGAACTCTATCTCCCTGAGTGCTGGAAGGGCACAGCCTGTTGCATGGTCTAAAAGAGAATATATTTGATACTGCTTCCACAGTTAAGTGATTTATATTCTTATGTCCCAAGAAAAGGAATTTTGTATAAAAGTATCTCAGCAGGTGAGGGCTTGGATGAGACAAGCCTGACAAAGCATAAACATTGTGCAGTTGAGGCTAGTACACAGCAAAGGGTGGACACAGCGAGATGCTGACCCAGGGCTGCTGTGTTTTGTGTATCCTGAGCTGTTGAAAGAGCTGTGAAGATATTAACCTTTTAAAAAGCCCAGGCAGTTCTGTGGTCTCAGCTTACTCTCTTTGGAAAGAATCCTCCAGGTTCCTATCAGCCACTGGAGATCCTTGCACTGAGCAAGGACCAAGTGTTGTGTGCTTTCCAGAGCAGTCATGTTTCTTAGATGGTTTCCATGATTTTCTTTGAATTTGTCATGTTCCTTTTGCAGAACATGAAGAAACCTTTCTGCTCCTTATTCATAGTGTTGTTACTAACCACTGCCTTTTCAGAGCGATCTTGAAAGCTGAGATATGATGAGAGTTGTGCTCCTGGAGGTGATGTTGATTTTGGTGACCCAGAATAACAAACCTGTGTCATGCTTTACTCCCAGGCAAGGGGAATCAGGCAGAACTCAGCAAGTCACGGGGTGATGTCTCTTCATGGAGCTGCCCAGAGGCAAAAAGGGAAATGCATAAGGGAACAAACAGCACAGAAAGAGAAGTCACAGAATATGCCATTAAAGCAGGATGCATTTCACTTACGCAGGGCTGTCTAGTGCTTTTGCAAAAAGCTGAATTCTATTCTAATTTGCAATATCATAGCTTCCTGGTAAGGCTGTAGAGATGTGCTGCTGTCCCAACGTGAAGTATCTAAGAGGGTCCCTGTGCAACCAAACAGAAATGAGGAAACAAAAGAGTAATATTTCTGATAAAAATGAGTCCTGCATGGTACCAGATCTTTCTGAGTGGATAAGATGGAAACTGGCAAGAGTTTTATGAGCCACCAGAGCAAATGCAGAGAGTCCCTGTAAATGGACATAATCACGGAATCTGGTTTGGGTTGGAATGGACCTCTAAAGCTCACCAAATCCAAACCCCCTGCAGTGAGCAGGGACATCTACAACTAGAGCAGGTTGCTCAGAGCCCCAGCCAACCTCACCTGGAATGGTTCCAGTGCTCAGGCATCAACCACCTCTCTGGGCAACCTGGGCCAGGGTCTCACCACCCTCAGCAGAAAAAACTTCTTCTCTCCAGTCTGAATCTCCCTCTTTTAATTTAAAACCATCACCCCTTGTCCCGTCACAACAGGCCCTGATCAAAAGTCTGTCCCCATCTTTCTGACAGGCCCCTTGGAGTCCTGAAAGGCCACAAGAAGGTCTCCCTGGAGCCTTCTCCTCTCCAGGCTGAACAACCCCAACTCTCTCAGCCTGGC
>WTSP01005428.1:0-20815 GCA_025331215.1 Actenoides lindsayi | reverse complement strand
GGTGGTGGAGTCACCATCCCTGGAAGTGTTTAAGAGGCGTGTGGATGTTGTGCTAGGGACAGGGCTAAGAATAAGGTTGGACTTGATAATCTTGAAAGTCTCTTCAAGCCGAAACTATTCTGTGTGATTCTATGACCATTTTAACTAGGCTTAAACCCCAGAAAAATAAGAGACTATGAGTGTTATTTAGAAATCTCAAGTTACCTGTCACCACAACAAGGGATATTTAAACAAGCTGACTAATACCATCACAAGAAAAAAAGGTCCAATGTACCTGGATATATTAGACTAGAAATTAGCTTGTCTGTACTAGACAGTACAATGCTTTTGCTGAAGACAGACAAATCCAGTACAGAGACTGACCACCAAAGCTGTCTATGACAGCACTAAGGAGGACTCAAGTTTCTTATTTCTGCAGAAAGGAAAATCATTTTCTCAAACATGTAACACTTGACTGTGCTTTCTTACATGAGAAGTGTTTTTATTTTGTGGTTCCTTTTCCATTTGTTAGCAACCACAGACATAAGGCTGCATTCCAAAATAGCAGAGTGAGGGTACTTGGTTTCACAATCTTCTTAAATCATCATTCATTTTGAAAATAAGTGTTCTCCAAGCACCAGAAATTAATTTTAAAACTGAAGATTAGAAGTGGTAGAGTTTGTTTTTTCCTTTTAAGTCTATGCACAGACAAGGAAAAGGAAGAAAAGAAGAAAAAAAAAGCAGCATTCGAAAGCCTTTTAAAGGTTTTTCAGAACATTGAATTTTAAGAAACAAAGTAGTGACTTTATGTGTATGTACAATACATTTCCCATTTTGACTGAATGCATAAACAGCAAGACTATTTAAAATGATTCTTTAAAAGTAGTGTCATCAGGACCTAACTTTTGCCTAAATTCCTCTGTGTGGATATTAAACTATTTCTCACTTGTAAAACAGAATATGAAAGAGAGACCACAGGCTGAAGCATTTCCAGTGTTGTGTTCAGATTTCATTTCTATGGAGGGGTAGCATGTGTGTGCAAATTCCATTGTTATCAAACAGTAAGTTACCTAATCAATGCTTCTTTGCAGGATGAAGACTTTGGAAGTCAAAAGTATGACAAATAACACTGCTCTTTTTCAAGTACTTTATATAATGGAATATAATTTGTCAGACAATAAACCATTCTGTTAGACAATGTTTTTTGTGTTTTGGGTTTTTTTTAAGGAAACTATTAAATCTCTTTATACCATCTAACATCTTTTTTTTAATAGCCATCCAAAAGGGTTCCATTCATCATCAATGATTTATATATCATTCAAATAACTACTTGACTATTCTATCCCAGTTTGCCTGCAGAACCTTTTGGAGACAAGTTGGACCTTCCTACTTTATCTTTTGTGAAGTCAGAATGTTCTCATATCAGAAACAGGAAGTATTAAGGGATATTCTTGCTGCATCATACTATATAATGTACATGTAAATGAGGAGTTAGAAAGTGTGAATAAGAAGGCACTGCACAGAAAATGGCACTTTACACTAAAATATTAGACAGACTATTGTGAATTCTCAGAAATATCCATCATGTAAATGACTTCCATTACACATTGGGAGTTGCATTTAAATTTGACTCAGAGTCATCAAACTAAACCATTAATCATGAAGACTACCTTTTGATGCATTATTTTGTATTAGATTCAGTAGCTAAACTCTGTACATTTCTGAGCAATCCCAACACTTTCAAGAAGAATTTGCAAAGAGAAACAAGTGGAATAGAGATAATGATTCAAATTCCATGAAGTCTGGAATCAGAGTCTGTTTCTTGTTTTATTTGGAACCATAAATAATTTACAGGGTAAATCAGTAGTAATCAACGTGTCTCCAAGATGATCAAGTAGACGGATGAGAATAAATTCTTAATGGACCAAACTAACAACTATTGGTAGAGTAGAAAGCCTAGACTTCAAAATGATCTCATGAATATTCTTACATAGGACACAGTTGTTTCCAACAACTCTTTTGAGATATGCTCTTCACCTTCCCAAGGAAATAGGGCAAGTTTAGCTTTGCTATCACCAATCAGAGCAAAATAGATTAATATTCTAGACACAGCTTGAAACTTTGTTGTGAACAACACAAAACATAGTGGAATTGTATCCCACCCTGTCCTGGGTTAGGATAGGGTTAGTCTTCACCGGAAGCTGGGAGGGGGCCAGAGGATGGACAGACAACCAAACCAGCCAAGGGGATATTCAATACCATACTGATGTCACACCCACTGTATAGGGGCAGAGGGACAGGCAGGGCGCAGGTTCTCAGGCACAAGGCTGTAGGTGCAGGTCTAGGGGTCGCTGCATTTTAGATCACTTGCTTTATATATTGTTTCATTACTGTTATTGCTATTACTGTTCTTTCTTCTTGTCTTGCCTTGTTCTATGAAATTCTCCTTAGTGCAACCCATGGGGTTTTGCTTTTCTCTCCACATTCTTCATCCTATCTCAGGGTTGGGGGGGAAGCGAGTGGCCACGTGGTGCTCAGCTTTCAGCTGGGTCTAAACCATGACACATCCATAAGTACCACTGGAATTCATAGGGATCATTTCATTTAAGGCAGCTAATTTCTCATGTCTGCAGCATTTTTTAATGAGGACAAACACCTACAATAGAGCAACTTTCCAAAAAAATTATGAGCAGCTATGGAAATGGAGCTCCAGGAGTCATCTAATCCAAGAATCAGGAAGTCCAACCTGAGTTTCATTGCAGAACAGCTGAACAGTAACTGTGGGAGAACTCTCTCTAGGAGGTAAGAGGATAAAACTTTGTTGTATTCTTAAAAACTGCTCCAACAATGAGTAGAAAAATGACAAAAGAATAAGCATTTATAGTCAGCAATATGTTTGAAAGGGCAACTGAAGACAACAATTAAAAATACTGTAATTAAAACGTCTAGAAAACCACCATGCAACATACTGAGACTACAATAAAGGAGATTTCAACTGACAACCTAGCCTTTCAAAAGGCCTTCCAGCAAGCTGCTTGCACAAAGCCTGCTGAAGAAACTAAGGTGTGCTGGATGAAAGATTAGCTAGGACATAAAACAGAGCAAGAACTGTCACTTGGTATTTTTCATATGAAGCCTAATTACACTCAAAAGCGAACTTGTGCAAGACCAACCTGTCAAGAACTATTAAATCAAGTGATGCAGATAAAACCTTTGGTTCAGCAATTTCCTAAACCAAGGATTTCTGGAAAGTGGGCTAGTATTATATGACCAAATATCACTCTGTACCATAATTTCAGTGTTTTCACAGTCTTCTAAGAACCCATGACTGGATGTTATCAGAGAGGACACTTGCACAGACCACCAGTCTGGCCCAGGACAGCTATGCTGATGCAAGAACAGCATGCTACAGCAAGAAGCACACACCATAATATAATTTTACTTGCCATGAAACAGCAGCACAAGAAGAAAATACATTATGTGCAAAACAAACTGCTCTGAGCTCAAAAATACTGGGTTTTAGAGTTCATTCTTTGGTCACAGGAGAAGCATTGTCTGTTAAGCCACACGGAAGACACACACGATCTGGAATCTGAGCTCTCTTTGTGGATCAGAATTAATATTTACCTGTTTATCTTAAGAGGTTCAGCTGGAGAATTCCTGATAGTCATATGTTCTGTATAAAACACCTGAGCATACACATGACGTTTTGTTACTATCTTCTGTGATGTATGCACCTGGCTCAAGACAATAAATCATTCTTCTCTCCTAACAACAGCATCCCTTCCTCTTCTCTGCAGTTGCAGGAATCAGGGGAAGAGATGCAGTAGTGCCCTATACCATTCCCAGTTGCACTCCATAATCACTGATAGGGCCTCGTTCAGGTTTCCCTGGTTTATTTGGTGGGTGGGAGCTGCATTCCACTGGGATGGTTTGCTACCTATGCTCAGAGGGCTGAAAATAAAACTGTATTCACAGGCAGACCTAGGCTTAAGAATCTCTCATTGGGTAGGCCCCACTGCAAGATGGGATTGGTGTCTTCTTTTTTTGGATTAAGAGATCTAATAGACTGCTGTGCATATTAAGTAATGCCCTGTGTCTTGGGTACACACTGTATTTTGAATGAAATCTTGAATAAAGACTCCACTGAAATAGAAAGATCAGGATCTTTTTCCTACTTCTAACTATAAGCATAGCTAAGTTGTAATGTGTGAAGATAAACTAAAAATAAAATGTGACAGGTGAAATACATTAAGAAAACATCTCCATGTTGACTTAACACATCTTTTTTCCACATAACTCATTATTATGCTGGAAACTTGTTGCTAAAGAACAGAAATGGACACCATGAAAACTGTAAAAATGGAGGCAGATAGGAGACATGAAAATGAGTACCTAGATTAATGTATGGACATGATTTAACAAGACCTTGTGAGCTGCAGAAGCAGTAAATATGACCATTTCCTCAGCTCTGTGCAAGGTTCATAACTCACTGCAAAACAGAGGACAGCCAAGATGCACTGCAGGTGTTTTGCAAACATGCACCAGCACAAATGTTTTCCTTTACCAAATATCCTCATTTCTAGTTATCAGATGTCTTAAGGTAGATTTTTCTGGTTTTCTTTTTCAAGTGACACGTGTGGTGTCTGTATACCTCATCTGCCTAGTAAGTTTTATTGCCCTCTACAGCAATCCAGAGTGATTTGCTAAAAAGGGACAAGGACTGCGACACAATTCAGCACACCCATTCTCAAACCTTTCTCAGCAGTCACTAAATACACAAAAACAGAAACAGGAAAACTGAATGTGCATTAAGGAAATTTAAAGACTATGATGGCTTTTTCAGAACCACCACAAGCAGCCATTCTCTGCTTAGTATACAAAAAATAAGCATGGCTCAATTAGATACTGGTATCTTACCTGTTCTGTATTAAAGCAATGACTTGAGAATATGTCTTCCCAATAACACTTTCTCCATTGACTTTTATAATTCTGTCACCTGGAAAGAGAAAAGTTACACCTTGAATTAGTCTAGATGGTTTTTTGATCATTTTTATTCTGGGCTTCTGTATCTCATAATACTCAAGATCACCAATATATTCAACTCAAGGTCAGTCTTCTTTAAAAATAAACAACGAAGGAAATAAAAGAAGAGCTCAATACAACTACATGTAACCCTACACAGGATGCTAAGGTTCTACTTTTCTTTCTCTGAACATTTTCAGATGTGGTATCTTATTCTAAGCTTCCAAATAAATCACCTAGAAACTATTAGAAAGAAAACCACAAGCAAGTGTAAGGTATACCAGAGGCTCACTTATGTATCCCATCTTCAAAATAAAGCTTCTGATGTATGGTAACATGTACTGACAACTCCACCCAATTCTTAAGCAAATTATAAGTAGACATTGAATTCCAGCACTTAACCTCAAAACCAAACCAAACCTGAACTAAGAACACTGCCAGGTGTAGCTGTACACATCCTTTAACAGCAGCAAATCCTGTACTTTTGTACTTCTTCCTTCTGGGAATAAACAAGGCGTATTTTGAAAAGCTCCAGTTTCTTTTGTCCATTGAATCACCTGGGTTGTTTCCAAGGCACTACTGTCTCTTTAGTGCACCCTAGGCAGTGTGATGGGTTCTTATCCATATAGATCAACCTTTAGCCCTAATGACACTTATCAGATTTATAGTTTGTTGCACTTGCCTCATTAAGAGCTTCATATACACTCACAAATTAAGTGAAAAATGATAGATCATGTAAAGCTGTTTTCAGTTTTTGATGAAAAACCTAGCATCCCATTGTATTTGTATTTATGTCTTCACTGATCAGAAGAGCACAAAGGTATCTTGAATTTATTAAAAAGGAGAAAACCAGTCTAAAGGATTACAGACAGGGAGCTTGGGAAAGCCGTGGAGAAAGAAGAAATGAAAGAAAGGATCCATGCAGAAGAGAGACAAAGGGAATGGCTTTTTCAACACTGCTTTAGAAACTGAAAGACCTTTTTGTGTTTATTGCCTGATCAAATCCTTGTAAGGAAAAAGCTGCTCACTGAATACTCAGCCTGACCTGGTGGCAACAGCACTTCAGATGCGTGTGCTCTGGGGAGGTTCCCTATACAGACCCCATGGACTCCCAGCCCACGTGGATCTGATGACTGGTTTTCACTTGGTCTGCACACAAGACCTAACATCATGCAAATACATTTTCAACTTCATAGAAGTTTACATATGCCCTTTTTATCAGCTGGTTACTGTCCTTTTCCTCATCTGACAGAACACTCAGAGATTTGTCTCTTGCTTTCTAAGAGGTGAAAGAGGCTGGTGGCAACATTTAGTGATCACTAGCAATCCACATGACTGGAAGGCATCTGTGATGGATGGCAAACCCAAGCCCACTACAACACACACGACACCGTATGTAATCAGGCTGAGAAACTGGACTTTCATGAAAACAAAGTTAATTTTCAAATGTAAGTATTGCATTGAAATACAGACTTTTCAGAAAGTTGCAGGAAAAAAAAGCAGCTGTAGTTTAGGCCAAAAATTGGTCTTATTTACAAGCTCTGAACCGTGCCCTGCTAGGTTGTATAGAAAGACTTCCTCAAAAAAAAAAAAAAACCCAACAAAAAACCCAAACCACAACTAACAGAATTCCTTCTCTAGAAGTTAAAACCAGTTTTTTCCAGGTTGACTCAGAACTGAAGACCTGTATCTGTGGGCAAGTTCATATTCCCACTAAAACCTGTAATTAGAAATATCTTTAAAAGTAGGTCATATCATCTTATCTATGCTTGTGCAGTTTGTATTTTTTCAAAGAAACACACCAGATTACACACAACAGTGAATCAAGTCTACTTGATGCATGCATCCAAGGAATCTGCCAAAAAACTCAGGTGGAACACGGTGCAGAACCAGTAACGTGAAAGAATTTGGCACAGGCAAGTCTGCAAAATACAGCTTTAAATAGTTTCAGGTACATACAAAGGGGAAGGCCAGTGCCTGTAGTGTGAAAAAGGATATAGAAGCATGAAGGCTTTTTCCAATAGCTCTCAATCTGGTGGCCCATTAAATGCCTTTGATCAAATGTGCTCAAACCATCACCTTTTCCAAATACATTGTAGTTCTTTATATTCTTGCATATATATTAATAACAGCATGAAGATAAAGACATGGGAAAACATGATCTGTATTTCAATATTTCTAATATTTATGCTTAGAACTCAGAGGTATGTTCTTTTTTAATTACATGCCTCAGATGTTAAATATGGGAAGGATGATCCCTCCAACTCTAATAAGGGTAATTTTACAGGAGTATTCAAAACCACTCAGAATGAACAGCCTTACATGCAAGATACTGTAACTGAGTCCTCAAATGTGCAAGAGTATTCCAAGCATTCTGGTGAGTAGCAGCCAGGTAAGCTCCTGAAACAGAGCTAACTGATTCTGATTAACCAAGCTTGTGTTGAAACTTTCAGTATTACAAAGGATCCTGCAGCCATGAAATAAGAATTGCCAAACAAACAGAACTACCTCAACTCATGTTAGATTTTTCAAGTCTTTTCTTTCCATCAGTGTCACCATGAAACAAAGCCAAGTTGAAATAAAAAAAAAAGTAATCAAAATTCAGTTGATTCTACAAAATAAGAAATGTCTACAGTGTCAGAGGTTAAGCAATCTACCTGCCTGATCATTCCCTGAGTGTTTTATAATATAATTTCAAGATAGAGATATAGTAATATATTTTACCCAAATTTTTAAACAAGAAATAGTGGCATGACCTAATTAGATAGAAATGCTACAAGCAGTTTAACAGGAATAGACTGGTAATTTAAAAATGCATTTTCTAACTTACTTTCTGTTCTTTATTCTGGGCTCCTAAAAATCTCTTCTGGGACTAAAAATACCACAGATTTCATCACTTTCAATCTGGCAAACACTGAACAGAGTACAAATTAGCATGGCTCCTCTGTACAGCTTCAACATATGCTGCATTTTATCAAGCCAAAACATTTCTTTATGTAAGAACATTAAAATAACACCCAAGTAGCCCTTTCCTGAATAATTACTACAGGAAGAATTAAGAAAGAAAAATGCCTTTTGCTGTACAAGTAGGATCTAGTATTGGTTTTAAGTTGCTGATCATCCTAGAATCTTTGCGTTTCCTTAGGAAGAAGCATACAAAAGCTATTCCATTCCAGTCAAATGCACGTACACAACTGTTTTCAAATGAAAATACTGACATCCCATTATCAACACAAACACAATCCTTTCATACCTCTTAACATTTTTAAGAACAGAAACCTGGTTTTGTAGTGGATTCCATTTACAGAACTTACTGTGTTATCCCTTGTAAGACTTCACTTTCTAACAGAGCTTTTTTTTGGTTTTTAATCCTCCTCCCCCACACTTTGACACTTAGAGGTGTGACGCAGTACCTGGCACACTTCAGAGAACCCATCTTTTCTGCTCTCCACTTTAAATAAAAAATTGGTAAGAACAGACAGACTTGGATTCTTCCCATTTAATTTAAAGGGCAAAAACCTGAATCTCTTGAGGTTATCAATTCTTCAAAAAGGAAACAAAATAGAAATAGGAGCCCACAGGTGTTGTTTTCCTCCCTTTTCTTTCTCCTCACATATTTTGTCATAAACTTTTTCTTAGTTTTTTAAAGCTAACAAACCATAGAAAATTAAGACTTCAATGCCTTAATGTGTTTTATACAGCACTTCCTGAGAGACTCCAGTGGAGCTTCTGAGATGAAAAAACACTGAAGGGCAATTTAAAAGAGAGGTTTCAAACTTCTGAAGGGAAGAACAAGGTTTAAATTGGAAGATGGAACTCTACACAGAAGCTTAAATCATTATCTATTTTCCTTCATGTACACAAACGTGCTGTTGGTGTTCTAGAAGAACAGTACCTGTGCACAATCCAGCTTCAAAAGCAGGTCCACCCTCTTTAACTTGCTTAACAAATATGGTATCCATCGGCTCCAATCGATTCCTTTGCTTTCCTGAGAGAGAAAGAATATTTCTTATTAGCATTTGATTATACTGCATTACAATGTTTTTACTTTAAGAGTTATTTTAAATGTAATCCTGCCACGTTCATCATTCCATTAAATACTCAAGTTCAATTTCAGGCAAGGGACAGAAGAGAAATGACAAGTCTTCAAGAGAGCATTTTGTGGGGCTACACTAAAGATCTTTTAGGTATCCGGGGAAAAAAAAAAGAACAGGAAAGGGGGCCAGGGAGAGAGAAATAGTTCAAACTGCATTGCTAATACATCCCAGTAAGCAGTAGTTTTGGTGTTCATTTCATCACCTCAATGCTACATCATCTTCATGCTGATGCCTGCACTACACAGTAAGAATTATCCCCCCCTCTTCTAGATTGCAATCTGGCATAAGATACCAAGCCAGACATGAGTAAGAATTAGTAGTGCAAACTAAAAAACAGATTTTTTCAATCTTTCCTAAGAAGGAAAAGAATACACCATTGATTTTTCAGTTCTCATGGAACTCAAACACTGATTTTATAACTGTTTTTCAAATGCTCTAAAATGAAGGCTAAAGTTCTCTTGAAGATTTCACACAATTCAAGAAGCAATGGGTAATTGAGAGTCAATTATGTCTGCACATGCTGTTTGTATCCATTTATACACAACACAGAAGTTAATCTACAGTAGTTAGGATCCAGAACACCTCTATCTTCTCACCTTCCCAATGTACACTTAATTTCTCTGCTTCCAAAACCACAGGTACCTTGTGATTTTACATGCATGCCACCAAATCTAAGTAATTCTTAGCTGAAGTAGCCACTGCTTCCAAACGTTGAGGCAAAGAGAACGCGGTAAAAACCCAACCAACCAACAACCCCACACCACCAAGCAAACCTCCCCTGTCTCCCAACTCCCCCAAACAAAACCACACAAAAAAACCAACAACCAAACAAAAACCTCCACAATTATATGTGTAGCTGGAATAAGCCACTTTACAGCTTCTGCACAACTTCACTAGAGCAATTTATGCCACCGAGCTAAAATAATCCAACAAACAAAAGATGCATACAAAGAAAAAAGAAATACAAAAGAACCCTTGAAAAAAAACCAAACAAACAAAAAAAAAAAACAAACCCAAAAAACAACAAAACCAAGCAACGAAACAACAAACACCCCAACATAAAATTTGAAACTATTTCCAGCCTGCCAGAAGACTGCACTGAACTGAATTTGTTCTACGGTGTTACTGGTGTCTCCTGACAACCCTTGTCCTACGTGGTGGAAACCATGAGTGCTCCCAGAAACAATGGCAGAACCTCAGAGGCTACAGCCAGACAAACTTTTACAGTGCCAGTGCTGGCTGTGACAGCTTCAGTCCCTCCCAACTCCTATCACCAGTTACTACCCCCTACCACACTCTCAGCAGGGCAACTGTCACCCTTTGGAAGCTACGAGAAAACCATCCTGGGGCACTGACATGGACTGAAAATAAGCAGAGTCTGGGTTCCAGTTCACCAGGAAACCCTGGCATAATGGAGAGGGTGGTATAAACTTCAGAAAAAGAATGAACAGGAGGAAAGAACAAAGGGATTCCTTAAAATTGGCACTGCTCCTAAAAGAAATGTTCCTTGAAACTGGAGTATTAGGTTCTAATTGCTTCTTCAGTGACAAAACTTTGACTGAGGCATAAATGGCACTGCTTTTGGAAGTACTTTCACTACAGCTTTAAATATCCCACCTGTCCACCTCTACTACATCACAGTATTTATTGATTAGAGAAAAGGTGCCGCCCCCTCCCCCCTTTACACCTCTTTTTTGATTCAGTTTCCATTTGGGAAAAGCTCATTATTTGAAAAATTTTAATAAAATGCACAAAGGCAGACTTCCCTCTGACTCAGATTCACATTTTTCAAATACATGTTTTTAGGCTAATGCCTTCATTCTGCAGACCCTCAGTGTCCTGCCATTTTACCCCCAAACAACTGAACAAAATGGGTTTACTTCTATAGCTCTAAATGTCCTTCTCAAAATTGCTTCAAGATTGATAGAGAATAATCAAAAAGTTTATTTGACAGAATCAGATAACTACTATATACAATTGAATTATAAATCAAGAAACTCCAGCTGGCAGATAAGTCCCCAAATACTTGAAAATTTGATTAGCAGGACACAGCTACAAAATGTTCTTTGTGAACCAAAGGTATTATCTGTCATTTTTAATCTGTAGCTTTAAACAGACACAGAACACATGGTGGGTGTCATCCTTTAAAAGGCAGTAAAGTTTCCGCAAATTCAGACAAGCTCCAAGAATAATCTACCCAAGTGCCACGAACAAAAGGTTGCTTCAACTGCTTACAAGAAGAGTCAAGTTAAAATATGACCTTTTATAGGACCACCAAACAGCCCTCCCAGTGTTGCCATTTAATGTTTTCCTGCAGAGATGGACCATCCCAACAGTGACAGGAGAAATAACGCAGCTCCCACGACCCATTTCATTTATAACAGTATCTGATACTTCACACACCAAGGGGCTACCTCAGCTTCCTTTATAAAATGTTTATCCAAGAAGTGCTAGCAGCTTACTGCCAGCTTGCTTAACACTCAAATGCTACTTTATGCCTCATCCATACCTGAGCACACAAAGCAAGAGGTCAAGCAGGTAAGGTTGCTCCTATTCAATATCCAATACGGGATACCTTTAATACTCTTCTCACTTCTGTGGTCAAGGGGGGATAAGGTACCAATTTATGGAGGTCAGATACTGAAGGCCTGAGCATCTACACTACACAGCAGTCAACACTACATACTCAACACTATGGGCACTCACTTCAGGTTTTTACAGCTATTTTACAGACCATTCAGGAAGCTGATTACACAATGATCTTTGTCCTACACGTGGAAGGAGGGTACACTGAACAGATTCTTCCTCCTATGAAGGTAGAGCCACCACCCTAAAGATACAGATCAGTTTAGGAGGAAAAAAAATTAGGATGAAAGGTTTAAAATGTATTTACATTTGCAGGTTCATTTTACAGCTCAGTAATATCCAAACACAAGTAAAGACGAGAAGAAAACCTACGTCTCTCAAGCTTCAGTACATGAATATATGCCCTTTGTTCCTCCTTTGACTTTTACATATTTGAACACAAACCAACACATTTTTCCATCAGTAACATACAAATGAACTTCTCTGAATACCTGGTCTCAAAGCGTGTGTTTGTATTTTAAGTTTGAAACTCAAGAAAAGATAAGCAATGCTTTATTCAGACCAAATGAAGGGGAATAATTCTTGTAGATGTGCACTCAATCGTTACAGAAATAAATTCCAAGTAAAATGGATAATCTAAAAACTTGACCTCATGTCTCAAAATAGGAGAATTGCTACACTTCAATTTAACTGTGCCGATGTTTCCATTGGGTCCTGCCTGAAGCCAGTCATCAGGCAGAAGCAAGATGCTGTGTAAAATGTGAGTTTACAGAAGCAAGATGCTTCCCTCCCCACAAAGTCTACCATCCAGAGCAGATTATTGCAGTGAACTTTTACACTTAAGTTCTCCAGCTCCGCAGTGTATAATTTCAGGCCAGATTCAACATTTTCCTTTCTGATATCGAAAGGCCTAATTTTTGGAGCACTCCCACAATTCCTTGCAAGGTGACACGACAAAGACCAGTACAGCAGCTCACGTTACTAGTCCGTCACACGCGGGGCAGCATTTGCCAGTGCTCACTGATGTACATTACTTTGCCTCCTCCCTCCTCTCCGTGCTTTTGTCGACAACTTTACAACTGAGCATTACATTGCAGGCTACCAGTAAGTAAGACAATTTCTCCCAAATCTTCAAGTGCAAGTAAAAAACAAGACATCACACACACAAAAGAACAGGGGAAGAAAGTGTGAGCTGCCAGGATCTGTACAGCCACATGTGCAAGGAAACAGCAGAGATGGAAAGTGTAACTTCTGTGAAAAGGAACTTCAGAAAAGAATTGTGTTTACTTTATTTCTCCACAAGTGTAGCTACAAAGAGGTGTAGTCTTTACATAAAAGCAATGAAAGAAACAGAGGCATATAAAGGCGCTACGTACACAAGTTAGTTGACCAGGCACCGAGAAACAGTCCATGAGGATAAAATTGTCCTTTCCTTTGTTAGTCTCGTAAACACACAAAAATCTGCAGCTGGAGTAAGTGTTCACCAGTTACAAGAAATAAAAATGGCACTACTGTAGCTTTACTAACGGAATGACTAAAATATTCCCTGTAGCGCAACCGCTTCCCTAATGATGGTATTCAGATGAGAATGGAACTTCAGAGAAGGCAAATCAGTGTCTGAACTTCTACTTCAGAGACTCAGCATCATCAGTAATGAGGACACAAAAATGAATCACCAAGTATATGAAGGCTCATGGAGAAAATTCCTTCACTTAAACAAGGCTAGTATGGAATCAAAAGAGTTTGGGGTTCTTAGTCTAAGCAACCGAAGTTAAGTAGTCTGAAAAACAAATATCTGTAAATCAAATGCAAGACAAGTACAGAAGAGCAGTTCAGCAAGATTTTTCCTAGCCAATATATACATTTTTCATAGTTGTATGCAAATCATCTCATTAATCAGCAGTTCTCAACAAAAAAAAAACCCTAATTTCTACCTTCAATAACCAGTGAAATCAAAGCAGAATATACAAAATAAAGGTTAGGGACTTGTTTCAGCTGTTGTTCAAATTAATGTCAAATAAAATAAAAGAGTTTCGTATTTATGATCCTTTATGATCTAACCTTTATACCACCTGGATCCACTAGTCAAGACTACAAGTCAACACCATCTTCACAGTCTGACAGGGGAAAGTAAGTTTCCCACTGTAGAGTTACAAGGAAGATTTCCTGATGTCTGAGCTGCCAGAAATGCAGAGGGGAGCACACTGCACTGGCACAAGCATTTGATTTGCAAAATAATAACATTCTGGGATGCTCTCTCTTCCCGGTAAAAGGGAATATTAAAAAAAAAAGAAAAAGCCAAAACTAAACAAACTACTTTTCATCAGAACAGCAGAATTAGAAGTTAGCATTTCTCACTGACTGACAGCACAAGTTCACATACAGCGAAAATTCTAACTCCACTAACCTTGACAAAGGAATTAATTACCTCTAGGTGGCAATTCTACCTTAATCCCCTAAAATGCTAGTTTGGAATATAGGTGCTACAAGGAACATAACTAGTATTCAGCAACCTTCAGTTAGATGTTAAGCCACGCTTTTCAGACCAGACAGTATTACTGTACTGCTCTGTGATTCACCTGGAAAACAAAATGACACGGCTGGAGTTGTATTATCCAAGACAGCAACAGGCACATCACTTCCCTGTAGTCATTAAACTGCTGATACAAAGCAGATTAAAACATCTGAGTCTTTAAGATTACACACAAGATACCTCTCTGACAAAGAATCTTTACATATTGCAGAGGGGAAAAAAATGGGACGACTAAATGAAACAAAACAAAAAACCCACAGCAAAGCATTGTTGCTGACACAGCTCTTCCTTTCCTTTCGCCCTGCAGAGCACAAACCTGCATGAGTTTCAGGACACAGTAAAATACATACTTCTTACAAAGTCCCTCCTAAGAACCTGATGCTTAAAAACACACCATTTCTCCTCCTCCTAGAGGAGAGGGGGGGAAAAATAACAAATAAATAAATAAATATTTATATAGATTAAAAAAATCTTTTGCACCAGTCAGCTGAACCATCCTTAGAAATCCTTACAACATAGGGACTGAATGAAGGCTACAGAGCTGTGTTAACCTGGTGCAGAATATTTTAACCACTGGTCCTACGCTTTTATCTTTAAAGAATTAAAAGCCCTGGAAACACCTCAAATCATAAAATTAAGACAGGCCCTTATGTACATCTTTCTCTGACTCAAGAGGGAGGAACATTCCTCTTGAACACAACGATCAAGAAGTGTGGCTTTGGATATCCAAGGCATTTGAACTCCATTGGTTCAACAATGCTGAGTGGCACTGATTCCTGTGTCCCCTTTCAGGCAAAGGGAGGAGAAATACATACAGTTAAGAGTGGGACATATGCTTCTAAATGATTACTGAATCAAAAACCTGCTAATTATTTTGCAGGCTACTCAAAAAGAGACTGCTGAAAGTACAGTTATTTATTAACAGAGCTTTTATTTAATTAAATAACTCACAAACCGGTCAGGATTACATTTAACTGAGAGAGTCCAACTAAGGACAACTCTGGATTTTATTATCCGCCAACTGAATTTCATACATAGGAAACATTTCTCCACTGGTAATTCATTGCTGAAAAGGAGCTCAAAGGTCCCAGCCCAGCGCCAACAGAGCTCACTTCACTCACTATCAAGCACAAATTAACTCCACTAAAATACAATAAGCAAAATCCAGTGCTAAGGATGAGTGTCTAAACGAGGATGGTACCAAGTATAATAGCACTGGTGAGTCACTTAGCAGAGAAAAACTCTGGGATACAGGCAAAATACACTCTGCTATTACTCAAAGCACCTCTGGCATTTTGAATAGGCAATTCAAAGATGGTATTTCTTCTTTTGCTTACTCTTCTCAAACTGTTGACTAATCCAACCTCAAGTCTGTCTTCATGGGAGGGGTGGGGGAGAAGAAGAGACAACAAAATCTGTCATTGGTATGGAAAACATGTAACACAGTTTCAATTTCATTACAAACTCTCCAAACCTGTGTTTCCCTATTGCATTATTTGCCAATATTATGACAAGTTTTTCCAATTCTCTCAAATCTAAACTTAAGCCTTTTCAAGTTGAAAATTTAACTTATGATTAATCAGTCTAGAGGATTTACTTCAGCTCTTAGATAAGCACAAAGCTGTTCAATTCGTATCTGTGGTAGTGAATCTACAGACTCTCCCATAAATTTCCATACATGGAAATTACACTTAAGCAGCTCTTTTTTATTACAGGCAGCTCAGTTTTTACTACAGGTCAAAGATGATTTGAACTCTAATAGTCACTGAGAAACATTACATATGTGACAAGTTCAAAGGCCACTCTGTTGGACATTCTGAGGGTACTTGAAAAGAACAAGGAATCATCAGGTTCTGGTCTCAGTGGAAAACAAGCCTTCTTTTACCATCCCAACATTTACTGTTAAAATAAAAATAAGGCTGGATTAAAAATCCACAAAAAAACCACCCAAAACAATTTACTGTGGTGCTATCCTTAAAGCATTAGTGTTCTATACCTCTTGTCTCTTACTCCTAATGACACTATCATATATGTTAGGCCATATTATACCAGCAGTCTATGGCCCTGCCAAATATTTGCTTTCACATTCATTCTCTTGTTCCCACTATGACAGCCACAATTAGTTTATTTCATAACAGACTGAGTTGATGATGTTAAAAAACGTGGGAATTAAATTAAATCCTGGGAGAACACAAGCTACATTAGAGAAAGCAGTCTGTTTAAAGAAGTGAACCATCAAAAACTCGAGGCCTTATATAAGCAGCAGTGAGGAATAAAAAGCTTTTCCTGTGTTTTTTCCACCCTTCCCCCAAAGGCTCTACCATGTCAAGCCAGACGTGCACAGAGCTGAAGCAGCTCAGGTACTAAATTGGAGCTATTTTGCTTAGACAATTGAAGGGGAGAAACTTCAGTTCACAGTTAGGCACGTTAAAAAAAAATAAAGAAAAGAAAATAGCCTGGTGATCACAATTTAACAATCTAGAAATCTCCCTGAAAAGAGATGTCTACAGTCTCATTAGAAAGTGCACACTCTGTCTCTACAGAAAAGAGCACTGAACAAAATACCTATTTTGCCTTTAATGTTTACAGGAAGATAAGCTGCTGGTTGCTATAGATACTTCTACATAGAAATAGGAGATAAAGCAGGAGAAGCAAGAACATCAGAATAATAATGATAATAAAAAAATTATACTGGATTATAATGATACTGGATTTCCAGGCACTGCATTAAACATAAAATAGCTTAGTTCTCATATGAAAGATTAATTTCTTCATCACTGTTCATTTTAATCATGATCCACAGGCCAAACATTTTTGAAGAAAAACAAGTTTTAGGACAAGATTCCAGAAACAACCAACCTATTTAATGTGCACTCGACTTGTATTTTGCCAACAATGGCATCAAGGAGTCTTTGAGGGACGACAACATATTCACCATGTTAAGTGCACAGTGAATTGGCATGGAGATAACATGGCAATGGAGATGGTTTTCTCCAGCACCACTTACCACATGTTGGCACTGCAAGTTTTTAATATACAATTGGTTTTAATAAGATGGTTTTAATAGGTAATTTTCAGTTTGTCTCCAAATATTCCCACAGTGCTCTCCTGGGAGACTTCTGCCTGCGAGCTACCTCCTAAATAAAAGCTTGAAGTAGGGCAGCTCTAGAGAACAGGCAGAATAATGACAGTGTAGCATCCTCACAACACATGAAGTGCTCCAAGTTAATAGAGTCTGGTCAGTATAACTGAAATTCTCAAGAAAATTGTAGAAGCTGATAAAAGTTTCCAAGCAGTGACCAAGGAACCCAGAGAAAGATCTGCATCTTCTGATCAAGCGCATCTCTTAGGAAAGCACTGTCTTAGCTTAGCTTAAGGTCAACAATGGGAAGTGGTGAAACCAGGAAAGAACAGAAGTCTTTCAAATAACAGCTACAAAATATTTAGAGTAAATCTGCTGTGATGTTCTTCCAGCAGATAACAGGGTGCTGCTGCCCCATAAGGGGGACCTACCTGTGTGAGGCTTCCATCACTTGTCTGAAGAAAGCCTCTCTGCTTCTTCCCTGATGAGGCAGTCTGTAGCAGACAGCCACCAAAACACTGCCCACACAGATCTGCCTGCAAATCCTGACCATAAGCTCTACACCAGCTCTCCTTTCCTTCCCAGCCAGAGCTCCAGGCATCCCTGCTGCTCTCTCACCACTTGGCAAGACAGACAAATTAGTAAATGCTGAATGTGATAATCTCAAGTTTAATTTGTGGAAAGGGCAAAGCAGAAAGTGCAGGTAATTAGAAATCTTCACTCAAAATCAATACCAAAGAGGGGAAAAAAAAAAAAGAAGGAGACACTTTTGCACTGGCACACACTGCTTCACAAAAATGAAAAGCTTGAATCCTCATAGTTTAGTCTTTCAGAGAAGAAAGCTCAATCGAATTAAGTGAATGATCAGGTGCAAACTTCAAATAGAAGTGTTGATCATGAAGAGATTTTCAGGGGGGTTGGAACTAGATGATCTCTAAGGTCCCTTCCAACCCTGACAATGCTATGATTCTATGACTGTTAATTCAGACAGAGCTCCACAGCAGCAGGTTTTCCAGCCGAGTCTGAAGGAAAATACATGAGATTTGTCACTAGATGGCTCCTCTGCACGACACACGCACTGCACCTTGCCCAGCAACACACTCCTCCTCAAGCTGCTGAAGCAACTGGTGCTTCAGCAGCAAGGGATCCCCAGAGCCAACAGCCAAACACCCCCCCAGAGCCAGCAGCCAAACACAGGTTCTGGCTGCTCAAAAGCAGCTCGGTCTAACTTTCCCCTGTGAATTACTTTAAGAATTCTTTTGATAATCCATGGTGTTTGTGAACGTGAAAAAAGAAACACGCTTTTCCCGAGTTTCTCCTTACAAGCCCCCAACTCACCTCATTTGGGAACAGGAACAACTTGCATCGATATAGACAGACACTGTTCCATCACCCCCGGCCCCCCAAAGTAACTCTCAGTGCTGGAGAAAAACCCTCTTACAGACTTTGGTATTTTTAACAGTGCAATACACAAAACTGGCAGGTCAAGTTCTACTGACACCCACATCCCCTGCGTCACAGATCTCTCTTCTCTTTCTAGAAGGAGCACAAATCCAACCTTCTCTCCTGCTAATGAGAATCCTGTTATCTTTCCAAAGCACTCTGTGGCCCCTGCTCTGTGTTTCAAGGCATACAAAACACGATGCTGCTATAAATAAGCAATAGCTGGGATATGATTCACAGTTTAAGTAGCTACACAAGATTTTCTGGAAAGGAATCTTGCTCCCACCTGCACAGGTCTCACAGTCAACCAAATAAATGTTTGTTTATTGCTGTTCCTCTACTGAAAAATACATCTCAGTAACATTTTAGATAAACAGACCACCATTTGCATCTTTAGCTGATCTAGTTCTTCCGGTGAGAAGCAGCATACTGCATAATTTCTTTCTCTAGACCACAAGCAGTAGTGTCCATGCAGGTATGGCACAGAGGATCGACTTCTTTCCCTTCCTAAAGGAAGGTGCCTTTTCTCTTTGTATGCTAAAACAGATAAAGGAAGTTGCAAGTTTAAGGGTGTCATGAGGAACAGGAATAGATTTACTTTTCACTGTTTAACAGGCAGGTGATGTGAGTAAAACCTGGAGGATGAAATGGATTAATTCATCTGCTCCCATGAGAAAGTTCAAGGAAATTCCTATTTCCCAGAATTCTTTTAATATATCCCAGTTACACCAAAATCCTGAAACAAAAGTTCAGACACTTTCTGTCTTCCAACTAAATGAAATTTTTTGAAGTACACTGCAAGCAGGTACCATTCCCTCCTGTAGTGTAAAGCAAGCTGTAACCTATCAGGAAAAGCAGCCTTCACCCTGGGCTGTCTCTGAGCAAAGGTACCACGCTTGAGCAGCTCTGTCCTCACTGAGCTGCACCGCAGTGCCCCACGAAGCACAAGCTGAAGCCCTGCACATCACCCTCACAATGCAGCAAATCCCAGCTCCTCTGTGTGCCTTACTGGGGAAAACAGCAAGGGGATGGGGGCCTCAGCATGGAAACCCAACTTCCTTACCTTAATCAGCACATTTTTCACCCTTCTAGGGTAACAGTAAGATATCAGCAAAAGAGGGAGTGTGAATGAGAAAATAACTGTATACCAATGACAAATTTCAATTAAGTGGGACTGAGAGTAGCACTAATTAATACAAAATAAGTAAACTGATGAATTAAGAGAGCAGACACAGCCAATGTCAGAGGAAACAAGCTACCAAAATAGAGGGGAAGTGACACTAAAAATAAGTGATTTTTTGATCCCTCCTAAATCAAGTGCCATCTAGAGAGACCTGGACAAACATGAGAAGTGGGCCACTAAGAAGCAACCACACGAGGTCCAACAAGGCCAAGTGCAAGGTCCTGCACCCGGATTGGGGCACTCCTCGGTAGCGATACAGCCTGGGGGATGAAGGGATTGAGAGCAGCCCTGGGGAGGATCTGGGGGTACTGGGGGATGAAAAGCTGGATGCGAACTGGCGATGTGCGAATGCAGCCCAGAGGGCCAACTGCATCCTGGGCTGCATCAAAAGCAGCATGGCCAGCAGGTTGAAGGAGGGCATTCTCCCCCTCTACTCCGCTCTGCTGAGACCTCATCTGGAGTCCTGTCTCCAGCTCTGGAGCCCTCAGCACAAGAAGGACATGAACTTATTGGAGTGGGTGCAGAAGAGGACACAAAAAATGATCAGAGGGCTGGAACACCTCTCCTATGAGGAAAGGCTGAGAGTTGGGGTTGTTCAGTGTGGAGAAGGCTCTGGGGAGACCTTACTGCAGCCTTTCCATACTTCAAAGAGACCTATAAGAAAGATGGGCTCAGTCTTTTTAGCAGGGCCTGTTGCAACAGAACAAGGGGTAATGGTTTTAAACTAAAAGAGGGTAGATTTAGATGAGGAAGAAATGTTTTACACTGAGGGTGGTGAAACACTGGCACAGGTTGCCCAGAGAGGTGGTTGATGCCCCATCACTGGAAACATTCCAGGTCAGGTTGGATGGGGCTCTGAGCAACCTGATCTAGTTAAAAGATGTCCC